>JBBYHQ010008333.1:0-11142 GCA_038382645.1 Spergularia azorica | reverse complement strand
AGGTTATTGTAAGCGAGTTATTACGATTATATTGAGTTTATGAGTTTCCCAAACACGTGTACGTTATAATTCTTTTAAAAGGAAGACTTTTCTTCGTACTTTTTTTTTTTTTTTTTTTTTGTTACAACGACGAATCCAGCAAACTAGCTAATGTCTATTACATCCTCCATCGGATGTAAAATAACAAGTTCTTCATCAAAGAAATTCGAGGTGCCAGGAATGTTCGTGATTCCTACTTCAGCATGATCAAAATCATCAATAGTCGTCAAGACGGTCTGTGGAAGCATCATTCTTCGTATTGGTTGTCAGTGTCTAAAATCCTTATAATAAATTTATATTATTGCGCTAATATGTTGGGATTTCTCCACAAAGGGTGATATAATTCATGACAATTAGGGTACATGATCATATATAATCAAATGGTTGGCCATTGAAAGTGTCATGTTCATAAAGCTAATTAAACGTGATGTGTTAAAGAGAGCTCCACCTGTGAGTGTCCCACATTGGAAAAAGAGGAGAGAGTTGATATGTTTTTAAACCAAGGAGTTACTCCACCTATTGCCAATTGGTTTTAGGATGGAACCTCCTTGGGTTTATGACGTGGACTCTCTCTCCTCCTACCGGGTGCGGCCCAGGCCCGATCGTGCTTTAACATGGTATCAGAGCCCATGGTTGAAGACCTGGGACTCAAGAAGATGAACTGGGCCCGTTGCAGATGGACGAAGTTTACGCAGCCGAAGAGAGCTAGAAGAGCCCCGGTTTGCGACGCTACCGAAGAGAGCCAGAAGAGCCCCGGTGAGCCTGTGAAGGTCCAGTCTGCGCAGATGGGCAAGATAAGAAGGGAGCCGAAGAGAGTTAGAAGAGCCCCGGCTAGCCCCTAAGCCCAGTCTGCTAGTAAAAAAGGGGAACTCACACGTGAGGGGGAGTGTTAAAGAGAGCTCCACCTGTGAGTGTCCCACATTGGAAAAAGATGAGAGAGTTGATATGTTTTTAAACCAAGGAGTTACTCCACCTATTGCCAATTGGTTTTAGGATGGAACCTCCTTAGGTTTATGACGTGGACTCTCTCTCCTCCTACCGGGTGCGGCCCAGGCCCGATCGTGCTTTAATATGATGGATATACATATGTGTACGTTAAGTCGGTATTGTGACCATATATAAGATATGGAGTAATGATCGATTGTGAAATGGAATGATGAGCATGACTAAAAATGAGCTAAATCTATTAAAGATAACATAAATTGTAGGTTGGTCGTGTATGTGGGATGAAGACTAAGTGAAGATGTAACTACATTTTGGGCGATAAGGAATGAATTATTATAAATAATTGTACCATTTTAAAGCAATAGGCTAGTGTATGTGTGTGTTAATACCATGAAGAAATTAAAATGCACAGCATAACTAGGGAGATTGCAATAGTGAATATGTACTCTTTAATTTCATATCCATTAATTGAACTCTTTCTACTTTTCTTTTTAGAAATGTATTAGTTTCATATCGATCTAACTTCATTCGCACTTTTTATTGTGTCCGTGGTATGTACTCATTCGGTGTTTTGTATATATTCTTACTTTGAAGCTTTAGTATTATACATGACCTATCTGTCTTCTCTATATTAGCTCTCGCCCAAAAGATTTATATTATTCTAGTAGTAAATTCATGTTTCATTTACTCATCATGGCCACTTTTTTTCCCTATAACCTAATTCTTTTAGTCTTCGGTTTTCTCTTATTTCTACATTTGTACGAGTAGTTATCCTCGACACTACTAATATATAGTGCAATATTGATCCAATCCAAATCATTTAGAGACAAAGAATTTATAACCTATTGTTTGTTGTCACGGCCGTGACATCTGAGTCATGACCAAATATTTAGACTAGCTATATCAACCGTCGCATTCGAACCGGCCATTTGAATCGAAAACTCAGGCGGCCCTTAATAATCGAGCAAGTGTATGTCTTGTCCATGAGTTTGTTACCATCATATATCTCACTCTCCAAGGGTATGTAGCTTTCCTTTCAATTTACCCAGAAGTCTGTTTTTTTGTACTCAAACTCAACTATAATGCCTTATTACTCACAGTTGTGCATCTGGCATCTCATTCCTCTAGGCGATCACTCCGATCAGTAGCGTACTAGTACGTGTCTCTAATTCCGTTAGCAAGCAATAAGTATAGTTATGTTGGTTACATTTAGTCTATCCACGGACATATGACAAGTGTCTCCATACCAGAACAAAAGGAAATATATATACATATACGTGATTACAACGACTTTTATTATGGAGTGTGAATTAACTGTTTTATTTGTAGTCTTCATATCTTAACACCATTACATTTGCTGATTCAATAGCTTTACTAGCTAAGTAATGGGGTGTTTAATTTGTCTTCATGTGTCGTACCCAAAATTATCCCTTTGGATGGCAATCAATTTCAAGAATGATAAGTCTCTTCCACATAAACAACAAATAATAAAGAAAAGAAATATGTCACATTAGTACATGCTACCATACTGTCGATTGGTACATTGGGAGATACTAATTTATTACTACTGTCACCCGAATATTATCCGATCTCGTCCTAAAATAAATACTCAGTATAGAATATGTATCTAGATGACTCTTTGACACAGGCAATTGTTAGTTTATACTTTATATATATCCATGGACGGTCCTCTTGAATATATATAAGAAAAACTTTTACATTCAATTAGTTTGAAACCGATTGCGATTGCCCGTGCCAGAAACTTTTGACCACTATTAGGCATATTCGATCATACTCCCAAGTGGCATCATCTTATTATTCCTTATTATTATTTCCACACTCGCTCGTATTATCCACGGATCTACCGACGCTTTCAATACTTCCTAGCTTTTCGACGTACTACCAATAATGTCATATCATTATAAATACAGTCTCAATCTTCCATTATCCACACCACTCCATCTTACAACTACCAATCTTCTTTTATACATTTCTCTCCACTTTTCTACTAAATACACTTTTACACACCCACAAAATGTCTACTGACAGAGGCCTCTTCCACCACCGCAAGAACGACGACGAGGAGGAAAGACCCTCTGGCGGATACGGTGGCAACACCGAGGGCAACCGCTATGGCACTGAGTCCGGTGGTTACGGTAATGAGGGCAACCGCTATGGCTCAGACACCCAGACGGGTGGATATGGTGGCAACACTGAGGGCAACCGCTATGGCTCCAGTGACACTCAGGCGGGTGGATATGGTGGCAACACTCAGGGCAACCGCTATGGCTCAGACACTCAGGCGGGTGGATATGGTGCCACTGAGGGCAACCGCTATGGCTCAGACACTCGGGCGGGTGGATATGGTGGCAACACTGAGGGCAACCGCTATGGCTCCAGTGACACTCAGACGGGTGGATATGGTGCTACTGAGGGCAACCGCTATGGCTCGGACAACCCGGGCTATGGTGGCAACACTGAGGGCAACCGCTATGGCTCCAATGACACTCAGACTGGTGGATATGGTGCCACTGAGACTGAGGGCAACCGCTATGGCTCAGAAAACACTGGGTACGGGAAGACGGAGACCCAGAGCTACGGTGGTGGTGGCGAAGGCGGTTACAGTAAGGACGTGACCGATGAAGAACCACCAAGGGATTACGAGAAAGAAGAGAAGCACCACAAGCGCCTTGAGCAGCTTGGTGGTGTTGGTGCTGTTGCCTCTGGTGCTTATGCTCTGGTATTGTTACGCTCTCTATCTCTTTTCGTCTAAGCTAAACATTAATTACTATATCAATTCTATTTGCTAATATATAATTTTACGTATGTAAGACAATCTTTAATTTTACTACCGACAGTTTTCGACGTAATAATTTACTTAATTTTACTAAATTACTACCACGAACTAGCTAATTTTTTTGAAATCGAACTAGCTAATTTTTACTTCATGCGAGTTGTTTTTTAACGCATATATGTATATATGACAGTATGAGAAGCACCAAGCAAAAAAGGACCCAGAGAATGCACACAAGCACAAGATATTGGAAGAGGTGGCAGCGGTCGGCGCGGTGGCGTCGGGTGGTTTTGCCCTGCATGAGCGTCATGACAAGAAGGAAACCAAGGAGGAGCGTGAGGAGGCCGAGGGTACTAAAAAGAAGCATCATTTCTTCTAGTCTGATTATTCTCACATCCTCTTTGATTAGAGACCATATATTATTATGATGTGGTCGTACTAAAAAGATCTATTTTCGTAATTTCCTTTTAATTCGGGTTAAAAATTATGGGTCTAAAAAAATGGATTACCCCGAAATGTTATTTGTATGTGCATGTGAGACATGAGTTCCTTCCTAGTCACCGATGTTCTAGGTTATTGTACGTGTTAATAATAAAAACAGCTTATCCTAATTTATTATTGTGTTCGTTTTGGGATTTAGAAACCATTTTGCATTTTTGTTAGAAACTTAGCAATTGATTAAGACGGTTATCGCATATATGGTCTTTTAAGTTCTAACCGACCACTTATATGTATGTTATTAAAAATTCCAGAAGAACCTTATGTCCTAATGCTATATTGAGTGATACATTTATCTCGTGGAATAAAACCGAATAATTGTATGATATGAAAAGAATTATAGTTAAATTAGTTATACGTTGAATTTACAAAATCTGGATATACAACGACTAATAACACATGTCATGACAAGTGTGGATAATGTTATGCGATCAACCAGATTTTAGATGTGACTTGAATTGTATTTTTCGCAGTACTTATTTTTTCTTGTCCTTTTTTTTCATATATAGACAATTGGAAAATTGTCTATAAAATAATCTAGTGTGGTAAATTAAATATTGCAAGTAGTAAATAATATGCTTGTGTAGTAAATTTAATATGTTTGCAGTATATTTATGAAACTGACAGTAAAATCAACATTGTTACGAATCTATCAATAGAAATAAATTTAAATGATTTAATTCCCAAATCAATGACCAACCGATTTATTTCTAAATCAATGACCCTTGGTTGTTCATCTTTCCTTATAATTCAGCATTTATAAAATTATGCAACAAAATTTATTACACATTTGATTACTTTTACTACAAACTAATTAACCATAAACACTTTTTTCTTTGTCTACATATAGACTCCTAGTATTTTTGTTTTTGATAATCTACTTCAAAATGATCGAGTTGGATGTTGACTGGTGCCTTAGGGATTAGTTTTCCTTTAGTCTTAAATGTCATGATGACTTTTCACATTCATATTGTGTATGGATATGCAAAAGTATATACATATATACATTGCTTGCTATATTTCAATGACATAGCTTGAGAATTTACATAACATCAAATGAATCTCAGCTTGTATTATTCAATTTACTTATTGGAAGTAAATTTTTAAGTACATAACATTTTAATTAACTTGGATTTTTGTCTGACAAATTTCCAAATTTCATTATTCCTGGTAAGTATTTGTTCCACTTTATCCTCAGGGTAATTTTTTGTTTCGATTGTTACGATTGTTAAAAGACCATGACATTGTCTTCCCATATATAATAATTGACCACAACACTCTCTTGTTACAGTCTTCCGAACTGCATCTCCAAAAACATAATGAAATATTGAATTAATTACCACAACTAGTGCTTAATTTATTTCCACATTCTTGTAAAAGATTGGCATGGCTAGGGCTTGGACTTGGTGTGTAAGCATGTTGATTGGTTGGTCTAGCAATCACTAATAATGTGACGCAAAGAAGAACACATGTGAAGGAGAAATTGATAGCTGAAAAAGTTTTGGGATACATTATGAATATACCAAAAAAAAAATGCTTGTATTTAACTTTTGTAGTATAAGGAAATGAGAAGAATGAATTGTGTGTTTTTTTTTTTTTTTTTGAATAGGAATTGTGTGTTTTATGATATACATCTTTAAGCTTTTTGATCATATAGTTTTTATACGCAATTATAATAAATATGTATGTGGAAGTATATAAGGGAGCTTTAGGGATAAAAAAAACTTCTAGTCGATTAATAATACATTTAATAATGATGTTAGTTTTCATGCATTCTAACGTACTTCCTAGTAGATTAAATTAAATTTTGATTAATTAAGTTTGCCGTTATCCAATAACATATACTCGTACTCCTTCCCATCGAAAAAAAAAAAAAAAAAACAGAAATTGTTCATAAAAGAAAGATTATCACAAGAGATTTAAACAAATACAAAAAGTTCACGGTGATTTATACAAAATGTGGGTAGTATATATAGAGAGAAAACCAATCAAAGAAACCCGAAAATTTACACAAATGAATTCAATGAGCATAAAATAACATGCAAGTTACGATGACCCATTTACAATAGGTGGACAATAAAATTCTACTCCGAGAAGTATATATGACGAGTCAACATGGATCGAGTACGTATATACATATATCGAAGTTGGCTCGTGAGATCACCATATACAGGTGAGGGTGGATCAATGATGGTGATGTTTGTGGTGCTTGAGTTCATGTTTGGCTTCCTTCTTCTTGTGATGCTCGTGAAGAGCAAAGCCGGCAGCTCCAGCGGCAACGGTTGCGGCAATTCCTTCTTTCACCTTATGCTTGTGTGCATGTTCTTCGTCTTTTTTCACTTGATGCTTCTCGTGCTGTACAAGTTAATTAAAGTTTCATATGGCACATGATAATTACGTAAAAATTTGACATTCTACAACTTTATCAAAATGCCTTAGACAAAACTAAATCAAGCCTGTCTGTAAAGTTAGATCTCACTCATTTTATTGTCACTAGCTATAGTGTTGACAAATCGATAATTGAATTGATTAATTCCAGGCCCCACTTCAAGGGTACAGTGTTTAGGTGCACATATTATATCGAACTTTAAGAAAAAATGTAAATATTACTTACTCAACATTACAGAGGTAAATTCCGCTATGTTAATAAATAAAGTGTACGGTGTAGTTGATTAGAACTCTATAAGCCAATTAAGAAACAAACGAAATGGTGCGAGTACATGATCATCACTCTCTCCATGAAATTGTCGACATCAAGGAAAGTAATTGGTAAGGGAAAGTGAAAGCAAAATGCTAATGTCTAAATGTCTAATCTAATCACAAATTAAAAGGGGAAGTGTTCGTTGTATTTTTGGTATTTAAAGTTAGTAAAGTGAACAAATATATAGTAACGACTTTTGCGTACACAAATTCTTGAATAAAATTGTATTATAGAAATTAAATTTGTTTTGAAACTACATTAGCTAGTTGTCAGTTTACGAAATCTATAGCTATTGCGTATAATTTAATTAGACAATTTCAATCGGTAATGTGATCATTTTAACATTATTAGTACTCACTAGGCATATGTTAAGAGTTTATTTCTTGCCTTATTATTTAAGTGAGATTTTATATCTTTAACTTTAATATAACTTGATCCTATTTATAAAAACAAGCAAAGATAATTGATTCGTCATACATACGCAAGACTTCTTGTTTCAACTCTTCAACTACTGCTTAACCCTCCTAGTTAGATAACTTTGTCTTTCTATACTACCGTACACCTATTCCGCTATAGAGCATACATAACACGAATTGAGCTAGATATTTCATTACGGATAGTCTTTCCCACATAAATAGGCATTAAATTTTCATACCCACTTGATTTATTAGATGACACCAACCCTAATTTGGGACCCCAATTATCTACGTAATTAATTGTATAGAGCAACAAAAATGACATGTGATACGTTCATAGTTCAACTTATATTATAGTTATCTCATAATCAAAAAATAAAGAAACATAGGGTTATTTTTTCTTACGAAATTTAATGAAAATGAATGACCTTGTCCGTTTTAGACACCGAATAAAATAGTCCAAAGTGTAGGAGCGTATATTTACTTACCAAAGCATAAGCCCCAGCCGCAACGGCGACAGTTTGTCCGAGATGCTCAAGGTGCTTGTGGTGCTTCACTTCTTTCTTATGGTCTTTAGCTGCCTCATCCTTGTGATGGTGGTGCGAGTGGTGGCCGTGGTGTCCCGTCATTTTATATCGATCAAATACTCCGAAATTATACAAAAATCGTAGACGATTATGAAACAATTAATTGAATTTTGATTACGTACGTACAAACAACTGAACAAGCTCTATAAGATGAAATATTCGTAGCAATTCGTATGTAAGTTGGAATTATAGGATTATCGATCGAATGAATAATATATAGGCAAGTAATTCCATTTTCTTCTTTGCTAAGAATTGGTCGTATGAATTTCCTACCGATTTCGTAGGCTGAAATTTGAGAGTTTAAGCCATTAGCCCTCTCTAATACGCGTTGAATAATATTAATTAGAGTAATGCAATTTGGATATATATACGATTGACGAAGTTTGAGAGAGCCGTCATGAATTAGATTGGAGGTATTGACCAAATCCTACTGAAATTTTCTAGAGTTGGTACTCAAACGTGTACGTGCTTGTTGGGTTTCTTCTTCGCGTGGATTATTTAGTTAGGAATTTTCATGGATTATTTACATTTCTACTCCTCTTTTTGTTTTCTGAAAGAAAAAAAAAAGTGATAAACGAACACGGTACAAGGCTAACTTAGCATTCTAGCAAGATCAGTATCTGCTAATTACTCGTTTGGTTACGAGTCGAAACTTAAGGACACAAAAGAAAACTCTATTGTGTTGTTAATAACTATAGTAATACACAAACTAAAGTCTAATAAGAGACGGTCTCTCAATAAATTATTGAGAGACCATCTTAATTATCATGCTGGAAAGTGGGTTTCTCATATTTTTTGTAACCATGACAATACTCTAAATAATCATTTTAGTTTGAAATTATATCGCAGCATTTATGATTTTCAAGGATCATATGATATAATATATTAGGTATAATTATAGATTAACCCCCTTACAATTCTTAAGTGTCATGGTTCTTAACTAAAATGATTACAAAAAATAGTATAAAAGTCAATAATTATGTGAAACGAGTCACGATATAAATTATTGAGAGATGGTATCTTACAAAATTTAACAAACTTTCATAAAAAAAAAAAAAAAAAAACAGAGACTATAGTAATACAACAACGTGTTTACATCTGCAATTGTGTTGGTTGATTACGGCGGAATATAAAAGTTGTAATTTCCATTTTTAGTGTAGACTAAGTTGAAGATTAGGGAATATTAGAGCAATTCTAAGATCCTCGTGAAGAGGGCCCTAGAATTACTCCACATGTACTCCCTCCGTCCCACTTCAAACATGTCATTTAAAAAACGAACATTTACTTAGGAGGCTGTACGTATACTAATCGGTCAATCAAAAATCCAAAATAAATTGTATGACCAGTTAGCTAAGATCCTTATCTAACTCGTTATGTAATTTTTTTTTGAAATTATGAACCGATTAACGTGTACACCCTCCCCAATAAGGGCATATTATGAGTAATTGAGTATGCGGTGTTTATTTGGAGTTGTCTGGGACGAAGGAAGTGGTGCCCCTATGCCACATCATCGTTTAACATCTAAAAGCTGGCGGCGTTAGAGATAGGGGCACCAAGTGCTTATAGATACAAAGTTCGGGGCACCAAAATATACTAGTTTGAAAAGTAGGGACATCAAGCGCAATCTGGCATAAGTTCAAAGGCACCACATGAATTTGTTGATTATTTTACTTCAAGGGGAGTGGATCTCCATTGTATGGTTTTTTTTCTTTTTCCTAATGGGCCTTTAATGTATTGGATTGATATGCTTTTTTTTTAAGGGATGGCCATTCAACAATTATAGTGCGATCCGAACATATATAGATTGATATTTCAAAACAAGAAATTAGAACATAGTAGGTCCGAAAAATAATTATCAACCAAAATTGGGTGTACATTGACCTTTTTTCGGTTTGAAATAGAACCGTCATTTCGTGTGGTTCTATATATAATTCACAATAATGGAACTCCAAATGAAACCATGTAAAAAAAAAAAGAACAACCATAGGGGATGGCGGCTTTTTTATGAATAGTAAATTATTAATTTTTGTACTTTCTTAATTGTATAGTTCAAAAACCGACATGGTGGTGAATGGTTAGTAAAACAGCCATCCCCATTTTTTTTTATTTTTTTTTTTATTTTTTTTTTTGCTAAAATGTAATTTGTATAAATTGAAAAGAATTACACTATCACCGGGGCATCCCCCTGTCTGCAAAAATACAAAACCACAGCCATATAATGGCTCCAACCTGATTCTTTAGTGAAGCATCAAAAGAAAAAAGATTATTGATGTGGCGTAAATGTGGTGTGTTAATTCGGTTGATTTAGGCGCCTTAATGTCTATGTGGGCATGGTTTTATCGTGATTCGTAGACCACACCATTCGGAGTATTTTTGGAGATTATTCGTTGGTTTTACGAGTTTTTGGTGGCCTTAGACCCTTTTGGTGAGTCTCGGACAATACTAGGGGATCAAGCTACAAGTTGGAGCAAGATTCGAGGAGAATATAGCTTGACCACACTCCGAAAACCACACACCATCACCTCCAACTTCACTGGATCATAACTCTCTAACCAAAAAATATTTTGCAGAAATTCTAATTGGAGTGGAAAGTTCATCGTCTTAGCTTTCCAACGATATATTATGAGATCAAAATGAAGTTCGGAGGTGAGAGTTATTCCCGTTCGAAGATTGCCCTGCGCAAAGTTCCTCGACTCAAGGATCATCACCCTCGACTCGAGGAAAGGTATCCTCGACTCGAGGATAGGCGACAGGAGGGGTATTTTAAAGACCAAGATTCTCGACTCGAGAGAGGGTACCCTCGAGTCGAGAGTTCCGTCGCTCGACTCGAGGATTTCTTTCCTCGAGTCGGGAAAGTCAGCTTCCGGGAAGCTTCCTAGAGGCTAATGGCGGTTTCTTTTGCCGAAATATCTATTTTGTTTTCTAGTGTTTTTGTACTTATCTTGAATAAAGGGGTATGAACCCCTCCTTAGTTTGTATCACCTATCACCTTTCATATTATTTTCATCTTGTTCTTCATTTTAGAGAGAGTTTAATTTTAGAGAGAGATTATCCAAAAAAAAAAAAAATGAGTTTTAATCCCAAAATTATTGTAATAATTAGTATGGAAGGCTAATCACCTTCTAGATCCTTGGTGTAATCAAATTCTCTCATCCTATGTAT
>JBBYHQ010008253.1:0-11145 GCA_038382645.1 Spergularia azorica | reverse complement strand
GCTCTCGAACCTGATCAAACATACAGAACAAGGAACTAACAACAATCAGCAAGAGCTAGTGCAGATGCAGTCAGGGTCTGATCACTTAATGGCACATCAGTTCATTAGTTCTCAGAAGGCCTAGGATACAGCTCTTCTGTAAACACATGCTTTTTTCATAGAACAGAAAGTCTACCTTCGACATGTAAAGTTCAGGACGTCGTACGCAAAAGCAAAATAAAACTTTGCAATATGAGGACCCTTTTACTTCATTTTTAGAGAGGTGGGTTTTGAGAGGGGGATTGAGGAGTACTCTATACTGCTGAGGCTATCCATAATGAAGTAAATGAGCAACGTTACCTGCAAAGCTAGCTGTTCAATACTTCTTGACGCTTCCACAGCAGCCCTCCATGCAACATACTTGCTTCGCTTTGTGTGCGCAGGAGTATCAGAATATTGTAGATCCGATATCTTCATAAAGCCAGCTGCATCAAATTAAAATTTCAATTAGACATTGCACATGATGAGATAAGTGTGCAGTCTGTGCACAAAAAAAAAAACCTCAATAAGACGCATTACATACCTTTCCGAGCAGCTTTCAAGGCGAATGAGTGAGGTATCACTTTCCAATTAAACAGACTACGAGATGTTCTACCCCCTCTCCACCAGAATAAAGTCAGCCCACTTCCATCAGATGAGGATTTAGTCTCACTGTCTGCATATCTACCCTTCTTTCTGCTAGTTCCATTCTTTGAGTTGCCACGTGAACTGGCGACAAAGTGCGAAGCTGAGCCCATCGTGGCAACATAATCGACATGTTTAGACCAATCCGCAGAAAGAGCCATAGGATGTACACTCAACTCCAGCTATATGGTCATCAGAAGGATGCGAAAAAGGTCAGATTAGGAAATAGGCTTTATGACCAATATCACCTAGTAAATATAGAAACCCACTCCCTCCCGTCAATTCCAACTATTCTGGAGTCTGGACCCACCTTTCGAGAGGGATTTGAAAAAATGGAACAATTGAATTTGAAGGGGAGGAGCATTTTTTTTTCATCCATATTAGCCAGGGTACGAAACAAAAACTATGAGAGCCAGATTTCTAACAGGTCCTACTTTGTAGATTGATTCAAAATTTTCTTCCAGCAATACTCACAAAAGTTATGAAAATTAACATTTTCCATCAAATGACTTTTTCTACTTGACCTTTACCCCCAAAGACAGTGATGTTCCTCATTATGCACTACTTTGTCTACAGGACCGTCAGCCCACCAGCTTATCTGAAAAAACATACCCCATAAGAAGGCTCCAAGAAAAAAGGCATATTCTATACCAAAACCATCAATTATAATCTTTTTCCGATCTTATCCTCCTCAACCCATTCCTAATCCCCAAAACCCTATACCAAACTTATTCAAGGAAGACCTGGACGTCACGACTGTAATCAACCCACTTCTTATTCATATGTATTGAAATAATGCAATCAGCTTATTCTTCGCATGCAACCCAATACATGTCCGTAAGCTTGTTTAAGAAGTATAAAGGAATGCTACAACAACGGCCAAAGGGGCATCTTAAGTACAAAACGGCCTCCAACATTCATATGCATCAGGAATCAGTGCCATTTCAAGAAACAGTTTCAAATGGCTAAAAATAAGGTGTCGAAGTGTATCCATGTATGAGTGTCAAGTAACTGACAAGGTAACTAATAAAGAGTCCGAAAAACTAATGGACAGTCGATAAAATAATGCAACCTCGTGATACTTCAACATTTCAACTTCAAATATCTATAAGTTCTACCTACTTACACAGTTACACCATCGTTACATGTACTCGCGCTATTCAGATTCCAGGACACCAAAGATAAAGCTGCTCCAGCTCCAACTCTCAACCAAAAATGACGACAGAAAGTTTCCGATACATGAACTTATAACTAAAACCTCCATCTTTGAATAAGAATCGCTACTTACCAATTGAACTCGCCGTCACTTAAATAAATTACCATCAGAACAAGGACACATATACAACTGGAACAAGGATACTTGGATACATTACCACCGAATAAGGACACTTAAACCGCCAAAACTATGACAAAATAAATAATTTTGGTAAAACGAAATGCATGATTTACCATGAGCAGTGGATGCTTCAATGAGGAAACGTCAGATGCTTTGAGAAGACCTTCGCGCCAAAGCTCGCTGTAATGAGGACCTAGCCATGGACCCAAGAGAAGTCCCCGCAAGCGCTCTTCCATACAAAGAATATTGCAAATGATGTCCACAAGATGCCCTTTGCTATTTCTTTCTGACAGGATACCATCGATATCTGCTTTAAGACTTTTAGGTATAGAACAGCTGTTCTTGATGTTGAATAGGCAATCTCTTCCTTCAACCGGAAACCTGCAACAGTAACACCATCCACATTCCTCTTTTTGTCTCTCCCAATTTAGTTGTTGAATAGTCGCCCAACAAAATTTCGATGATTTTTTCATTATAAACTTCGACTGAATTGATATAATTTCCTCCTCAGTCTTCGGAATATCTACACTCAGTTTATCTGATGGCTTGCGCAATAATTCCTCTACCACAATAGCAGCTGTACGACCAAATCTATAGCTATTAATGAAATCGTTTACTAAAAATTCTTGCAATCCTTCCTCCTCTTTTACCTCCACAACAGATGATCTGGATTGTGCACTCACAGAATGTTTCTTTTCCCCATTGGCGGCTGAGATGCGCTTTGCCAATGTCCCTCTAGCAATTAGATTAGACAGAGGTCTATGGGAATCCTGCAATACCCCATTTGCCGGTAAGACGACTTCATCTGACTGCTTAGAATTTGAATTTTGATCCTCACTCGCTGTGCTATGCTCCAGAGTTCCTAAACCAAACATGTCACGAGGTTCAGCACCTTCTGTGGCAAGATGACTCGGGCATCCAGTTAGGGAACTCTTGATTTGGCTCTCAATCGAATCTTCATCGTTCAGCCTACATTCAACAGATTTCATGTCGCTTTCCAGCTGAGCTGAGGCATTAGGCATGGCCCAATTTTGCGAAATAGCCCTAAGAACTGAAGCATATGTAATCCTAGATGATTCCAGTAGTTGAATAACAGTGCTCAGGTCATCTTTGTGGTAGTAACTAAAACAAGAGTCGGCGTCATAAGAATCCGATCTGCAAATGTGGTCATAAAATCAATATTCATTCAAAGACCTATCTTTCCATCTTTAACTCATGTAAGACAATGGGGGGAGAGGAAAGAGTAATTCATATTCCCATCAGCTCCAAGAATCTTAAATTCTTTGATAACTTTTTCGTACATCTTCACAGAACGAGTTGATCAAATATTCAATTTCACAGGAAAGGCAAGTTTCTGTAATTAATCTCCGTCAACACACATCAAGTGACTCCAATCTTAAAATAATTCTATACATCTTGTTAAGTATACATCCTTCTGCAATTCATTTCTTGTTTAGACTTCACTCGCATGTTTGGACATATCTCTTTGGTTTTCAAAAAGTAAGTATTTCTACATACTTCCTCTAAGTAACACAAGATTAATTAAGAGGCATACAACAGATACCAGTAATTTTCATACGCAATTTACACAGGACTGCCAGTCACAAGCAGATATCTTGAACACCTTGGACCAAAATTAAAAACATTTACACCTACCCTATTTCAGAAATGAAAGGAGAACAAAACGGCAATCATCAGTCATCAGACTTGCTATAAGAAGACCTCTTGGTATGAAGAGAGACTCAAATTAAAATACCCTATGATATTCTATCTCCTTCCCCAATAGAGAAATAGATTAGCTATCACTTCATAATGAAAGGCCTTCATTGTCAAAGGACAAAATTCTAATATCTGATTATAGATAACTTCAAACTAAGGAAGGCTGAGTTAAGTTGTCAAAAGAAAAGGAGAAAACCAAAAAAATAAAATCCCCCGCCTCACCCCCCCCCCCACACACACATACGAGTTTGGCAAATATTCAGTGATACATTTTCCAGCATAATGCTGTGGCTACAAACAATTTTTCTCATGCTATACCACGCTAAGTAGAGCATTTCGTATCATAAAAATGAGTTTTCCTTAGATGGAAGAATACAATAGTTACATTATTAGTGTGATCTAGTGGCCTCATAACCTCGTATGGAGACAAGTATAACAATAATTAACAACTGCATTTCTTCATTCCGCTTATGATTTCCCAATGGTATAGCACTTACTCTTCCTAGAATCAGATGAACATTGAATAAAGTAATAGCAGAGAGTGGACTATTGGTCTATTTTTATGTCGCTCGTCTAAATATAATAATAAACACAGTTCCAAAGAGATCTTACACTAAAAGGTAGTCCAAGCAGCTGAAAAACAACCGGCCGTAAGGATCAGTTCCAAGTAGCTCTGCACCTCGACTTAATTTTCGAGGTTTGCAGCGAGCACTGTGTCCACTAACGGTACATTCTGGACAATACCAGTCACCCTCCGGCAAACGGCTACTAACAATTCCAACACATTTTGAGTGATAAGCAGCAGGGCAACCATCACAACAAATTAAGTTCCCATCCATCTTACAAAGGCAACACTCATCACTGTTCCCATCAGCAACCTCTTCCACGTCCTCACTCAGGAGATTTTCTCCAGAAGAATCTGCGAAGATCTTTCTTTTCCCACCGGGATCTCCGTTAAATGTCCGATCAACTTCCGCGTTGCCCTCTATCATAATTTTCCTTCTACTAAGCTCTGATCTAATGGCCTCCGCCTCAATGGCATCATCACAAAGGCAACGAAGCAGCTCAATCTTCACATTTTCCGGTTGCTTATAATAGCCACTATCTAATAACTTCAACTGATTAAGACTAAAACCAGGTTTGAGGCGTGACCCATGAATCAAAAGATATTCCACCATGAAAACAGGCCAAGTAATTTCATCCAGCAAGTCCCAGTTCAAATTCCTAGATTCATGACAGAAAATTCAGAGTTTAATAACCATTCACTTACTATTTGCCCAAAGACATTACTATTTTAGACTATATTGTTTACCTTAAACAACTGGATGCAGATTCACACCCGTCATTTGCAAGAAATTCCAGGTGTTTTCTCAGTGTTTGCAAAATGGAGACATGGATGAAATCAATTAGTAGGTTAGACACCTTGCTCTTCAATGCAGCTATGAAATCCTCCAATTCAAACGGGCTCAAATACAACAATGTACTGAATGACCGAAGGCAAGAATATACAGAGAAAAGATCTACTACAGGAATTCCCTCTAAACTCAAATTACCCGAGGATGGAGGCAAATCAATTTTCAGAGGAGGAACATCAGGTACAACAACAACCTTTGTGCCCTGAGCATCAAGCTTCTCTTCAGTAATCCCAGATACTGCCATATCATTCAATCCATCATCTAGCGTTGCACTCTCAGCAAAAGTCTCAACTTTAGCTCGGCGGGCACTCCTTCTTAACACACTCTCAGTCCTAGAGCTCGATTTATTTCCAACTTTCCTCCTCTTCCTCCGGCCAGAATTCTCACCCTCACATTGAATTGGCGTAACACCCTCCAAACCACACCCTCCCAATTGCTCATAACTTGTCGTATAATCTACCCCACCAACATAAACATCCCTCAGTTCTTCACCTGAACCTACACACACCTCAACATCCACACTCCCACTCACCCCATTCGCGCCCTCATCATCCAACCCTAAATTCAAATCAAACCCGCGTTCCTTCTTCCCTTCTTCCCCACCAACACCACCCAAAGATCCCACCTTTCCACCACCAACCCCATTCTCATCAAACTCCCCATTCTCCGCACTCACATTCAAGTCGATCCCCCTTATAATCCCCCCATTTTCGACACCATCATCGAACTCCAACCCACGATTCAAATCCAACCCACCATCCAAATTCCCATTACCAGCAACACAATCATTAACAATAACATAAACTCTATCACTAACATCAGCATTGTTCTCTAAATTCTGACCTAACTTAGCTTCAATCACTAAATTATCATACAAGTTACCAGAATCAACAATTTCACAATCATCAATCTTACCCGGATCAAGCGGCCCGTTTCGACGACGCCGTTTCGGCTTCCGACCCACCTTTTTTCCGGCCATTTTCTCGGAAACGGACCCCAAATTAGACCCAATTGACATCAATCGAGAAACCTCAGAAGAATCAATCTCCTCGGAATCGCCGTCTTCGTACGAAATCTTGTAAAACCCAGTTGAGGAATCGTAAGATTCAATCAACCCTTGAAAAACCCCAAATCCTTTGAAGTCTTTGGTCACTGATTTTCCCACCAAATCCATTTTTAGGGTTTTTTCAATTGAATTGGGGGAAATTGGGAAATGGGGTTTTTTTGAATTGGGGGAAAATTGAAGGATGTTTTATGATGGAAAAGGGCGAGAAACGTATGACAGGGGAAATGAGAAACGAGGAGAGGAAGGTGGATGTTGGAATTTGGGGATTCTTGGGAGTTGCGACTTTGCGTATCAGTTACACTTTTCTCTCTCATCTACTACTGTGAAGTAGTAAGAGTTGTTGAAACCTAGTTTTTTTTGTTGGGGGGAAATTTTAATTTTTGAGTTGAACAGGAAGTATACTTCAATTTTCGAAAAAAAAATGTTTGGCGCAGAAAAAAAAAACATATGGATTTTTTTTTTTTTTATAAAAGTCGATTAGATTGACATAAATAATCATTTATTACAATGGGAAATACAGTCCTGTTTTTCAAATTAGAAAGTCGAGTTTTCTGTGACTATGACACTATAGAATTACCATATAATCATTATTTATGTCTAACGGTAAGTGCACTTTTTTAAGTTTTTCCAAAACCAACAGCTATGTTGTAGATGGGTATGGAATCGATATGCATTGTCCGAAACAAGATGTAAATAGTTCAAGTTGTGATATTTAGAGCCATCGCCATCTAAGTGGCAGTTGCAAGATTTGGGATATTGAGTACTTTGCTGCTTGACTTTGGTAAAGTGGTACCTACTGTTATGAGCAATCCTGTAGACCGTAGAGTATGCTTGCCCTTGGAGCATAGTGCACTTGTCAGCTTGTCGTTTTCCCTTACTAGTTTTTTTATTTATTTATTATTATTATTATTATCGTATTCGCTCAAGGAAGTAAAATATCGTCTTTTAATGTTAGATGATTTTACAGATCTATCATAAATTTTATTGGGTTTGATTTTTCAGAAACGCCGTTTCATTTAATCAATCTTAACTATTAAGTTATAATCATAAATGGATAGTATGTCGAATGTCGAAATATAGGTAGACAATGCACACAAAGTTTGTGATAAGGCAAATGGGAGACAAAAAGAGCTGAGATTGTTAAGAAGAACGAGTTTCGAATCTTTGACCAGAAGATAGAGCAGCCAGCAAAATCTATGCAATTTAAATGGGCCAACTAAATTATTTGGTCCTTCAAAAATATGGGCCCCCAATATAAATAGTGGATTATTATTTGGGCCGCGCTAGCTTATGTGTTACGGTTTACGCCCCGAAAGCTCTCTTTGGTGGGTATTAGGCAGTAAGCCCAAAAATGTTGGGCAAGGATCTAATTATTTATTTACTTTCTTTTTTTCTTTTTTTTTTTGGGCCAGTTACTTAATTGAGGATCACATAAATCACAAATTCACAATTATCGTATGAGAATATGAGATTATCTGTTAGTGAATATCAGATTCCATAGTATCAGTTTTTCCTTGTCGTGATAAATTATGCAGGTCTCACGAAAATTGTGGATGTTATATTATTACGTGTACAACATGTTTAGTTTTATAACCTTAACGCCTTGTTGTTATAATAAACCTTACAACTGAATAAAATTGTCTTGCACGAGAATTTGTCTCAGAAACACTAATTTCATTCGATTTAGGTTTTGGATCACTCATGAAGAAATTTAGAAATGTGAACCCAAAAATGTTGGCATAAGGAATTAAGTTGTTACGTGTGGTTCACAAATCATCTTAGCACAAAGACCCACTAGACACTAGTACATTGTTCAGTTAAGCCAGCTTTATCTTTAAGCCAAACATCCCACAAAAAAATTAGGGAAATATTTATTAGTGAGGGCATGTGAAAGCACATGGAGATGGGCCTATTTTCTTCATGCGATAACCCTTTTTTGTAGTACTAGCACGTTATACTCAGGCCCACTGGGCTGCAGTAACACCAACCAACTAACTAAGTAACTAACTGTAATTTTCTTTTTCCTTACCACCTTCGTAAAATTATACGGGGCACAAGTCGTTATTACGTATTTGGGTGGAGGGGTGTACAAAGAACTATACAATTGTTGAGAACGTATCATTAGATAAGTACGGAAAAACACTTTCGCAAAAGTTTTGTCATCAATGTAGCCAATGTATCGGTATTCTCCAATATATTAATACTTACTGTAACGAATAGAGAGGACTTGCCGAAATATAAGAAAGCTTATACGGAGTGTATGTAATATTTATGGGGAGTGGAATTTTTCGTTATAGGCCAACTTTGGTTTTGGTGTAATGATGTAGTGGTAAACGTAAATCATTTCATGTCAAACTTTATTGATTAGTTGGAAATCTTGACTCATTAGATCGATTATGTTTGGATGACAAAAGCTAAACTTGCGGAGGAATTTCCTCCATATTGCAAGGTCCGTGATTGATAAATTAAGATATTTGTTAACCTTATTGGTGAAAGTAGATCAATTGATAGCTTTTTTTTTTACAAAAATTGTATGAACATAGACGTATGTTAACTCAAGGAGTAATTTAGATACTAGATGTGTTAATCTTTATGAACATGAAGTCGTTAAATAACACGATACAACTTTAAATTTGGAGTATGTAAGCTTATTTTCATGTGATTAATTTCGTTTTCGTTGTTCGATAGACATGAATATATTGGGTGGGGATCATTGTATATACGAGTAGTAACTAAAGAGTAACTCAGAATAAAGATTTGCCAAAATTGAAGGACAATTGGCTCAAACATCACTTTCAAAAATGTATAATGTTAGACAATTTCCCTCTTAAAGTCATGCATGAACATGGTTGTGCACTTGTGGAATGTCTATATATATCACCTTCATTCACTAAGGATTTCCAGCATTATCCAACAAAGATCAAAATTAAACACACAACACTACTCTACTCTTCTTATAATTTCTCATATTTCTTCTCAAAAGTGTCAATCATGGCAATGTCTAAGAAGCTCGTAATTGTACTCACTTTGATGCTTGTCCTAGTAACAGAGAACCAGGTATGCGACACATTTATATTTGACATGACACGAGATTAGTCGATTTAATTAGAATAATTTCGTAACAAGGGCATTATTGTTGTTTTTGTACATAAAACTCAATAACAAGAGTAGTGATGTTACGACTATTTAAATTTGACGATGCATTTTTGTTGTAGGCTGCAAGCGTTTTTTCCCGGCCTCAACTCGAAACCAGCAAAATATATTCGGTAAGCAACATTAGCTAGCAAGTCTCCTAGTAACACTTAACAAAGCAAATGTAAAAAAACAGGGTAATTGACAAGGGAGTATGAAGATGATTTTGTGCTCTATTTAACTATAGAATTGTGTATAAATATGTTAACAGTAACTTTTAAGTAATTTCTCAGCCATTTTTATTTTTGTTAATTTTGCAGTATGGTGTCTCTCAAGGGAGCCTTCACCCCCAAGGTAAATTTTGCTCATGGACTTACTTTTTACCTCAGCTTAATTTTTTTTACCATAGATTGACAGTAAAACACACTCTACAAATTCCCAATGCTCATTGGTCATGCGGTCATGCAACAGTAAAAGTGATATGGACATATATATAATTTTCACTTTAGTATAGGTCTACATGCCTATATAACGTCACCAAGAGACACGCGCTAGACACAGGTTATCGTGGAGCAGTCTATGTCTAGCGTGACATTATAATATCCCGGATAGGATTGCACATAGTGTAGATTACTAACAGAGTGAGTGCAATAAAATGATGCAGAATGTGGAGGAAGGTGCAACATGAGGTGCTCAGCAACCCAATACAGGAAGCCATGTATGACATTCTGCCAAAAATGTTGTGCTAAGTGCTTGTGTGTCCCAGCCGGTACCTACGGAAACAAGGGGTCCTGCCCTTGCTACAACAACTGGAAGACCAAGAGAGGAGGCCCCAAGTGCCCTTAATTTGAAGGGTCCCCAACAACAACTGCCCTTAAATCTTAATTTTCTACCTACATTTTTATGAATTTATGATGTTGTACTACTACTCCAATCGAAGTCTCTTCTTAATTATGTTCTAACTATGGTTTAGAGTAGCAACCAAATATCAACTACTATATGTATGTTCGACCGTTCGTGCTTCCAATATACGAAGTATGTTATGTATGTATTGGTTTCATCATAGTTCTATTCAAATTGCGATTTAGGTACTTGTAGTAGAAAGACTACTCGTATTCCACCGACTCATTCTAATGAATTGACTTTATATTGAACAACATCAGACGGATTAACAAATGAGTACAGAAGCAAGTCAAGTACAAGTACAAAAACAATATCGGAAATGATGATAAAGAGAGTCTCAGGTTAAAAGATTTAGAAATATCTCAATAGAAAGACAATTCTATTGAATCATTTTTACAAAAATGAATAAGCAACACAAATAAATGACGATGTCGTGTTATTTAAACTATTCACTGGTCACTGTGATCAAGATTACGCTCTCACACACACACCTCCGAGCAATAACAAGATAACAAAGTGTGGACTTGATGAATTGGGGCCTGAGAAAATTGTTTAGTCCGAGCCCAAATGATAAGATCCATTATGTTCAGAATGTGGACATTTTATGGGCTCTCAAATCATTTGGGCTTGTGGACTTGAACCTTTGCTATTTCAATGGGCACTACTCTTCCAAGAAGTGTAAAAAAAGGATTACTAAATCGAGAAAAATCAAACTTCTTCGAAATACCGATAGTGAATCACGTAAATTTTGTATGTTTTTAAAGCGTGGCCAATTATACAATGCTTCCCCATGATGGTTAATATCGTAGATGTAATATCCCAAATTTTCATGAAATTTTATAATTATATTGTATTGAAATGAGTTACGATTTAATATCGGGTTTTGATTTTCAAAAAAATGAAACGAGTTT
>JBBYHQ010008232.1:0-11148 GCA_038382645.1 Spergularia azorica | reverse complement strand
CGACCAGTTGAAGCTTTCAAAGATAAGAAGAAATGGAAGACGATGAGGCGGAAGACATTGATGAGCGCGTCGAAGGAACATAATAATATAATTGATATTTCCTTAATAACTGGTACGTGTTTTCCTTCAGTTATATAACAGTTAATTACATTGCAGGGGCATGCTGGGCATTTGCATCAGTAGCAGCAGTGGAAGGCGCAAACAAAATAAAAACAGGAAAGCTAGTCTCTCTTTCAGAGCAAAAACTCGTCGACTGTGTTTACACATCTGATGGTTGTGATGGTGGTTTCATGGAAGATGCCTTTAGTTTTGTTGCGCACCGCCAACGGCTACCAACTGAAGCCGAGTATCCCTACAAAGAGGGCATGAGAAGATGCAGGACAGTCAAGAATAAGTTCGGTAATCAAGGGGTGTCCATCAAAGGCTACAAACATGTACACTCCAACGATGTCAAAGCGCTTATGCAAGCCATAAACCAGCAACCAGTCTCAGTAAACATAGATTCTAGCAAGTTTGATTTCCGTTTCTATGGAGGCAGAATCTTTGATGGCCATTGCAGCATGGATACGGATCATGTTGTTACTATTGTTGGATACGGAAGAGACGGTGGCCATGGATACTGGTTGGTGAAGAACTCTTGGGGAAAATATTGGGGTGAGAAAGGGTATATGAGGATCCTTATGGAAAACAGTAGATGTCCTATTACTAAGTTCGGTGCTGCTTTTCCAGTGCTATAATACATGTTCATACAGGCAAGTCTAACTGCTAGTTCACAGAGTCGGATAGTAAAGAATTCATACTTCTATTATAGGAATTCAAACCAAATGTACCGATGAAACGAAGAGATTCTTTTATAAAGCACAGAAGTTTAAACAATTACATCTTACTGTAGTTGCTTTACAGTGGCTGAATCCAAGTAGTTAACTGTACAGCAGTTAAAATTAAAAACACGGTATCAGGTAGTAGAAACGTATTTAGGTGCACTCGAGAACATACATGTTCTAAGCAATATGAGTCATCTATATCGTCTTAAGATGATAATGTAATAATAAAGCCAAGTTTCATGAGGAAAAAAAAAAGCTTCGTTTACACTTCTCTTATAGTCAGGGCCTAAAGGGATTAATTGAACTAGTGAAGCGACTTCATTTTCACATGCAGCAGCAAAAAAGTGTATCGTTAAGCTTAAAAAGTTAAAAAGTAAGTGAAGAATTGAGGAATAATTTGAGTATGTTAGACTGCTTAAGAGTCAGCTTATTGGATAAGCTAACTCACACATAGAGCACAAGAAAGCACGTCTTCAAACTAAACAAAGTTCTTACTGATACTTCACTAGTTCACTTATCTGAGTATGTAATAGTGCTAAGTGTTAAGTCATGAGTACCATTTCTCGACTCTGTCCGAGCATCTGAAAGACAAATCAGATCTGCAAAAGGGGGAGGGGAAGAAGAGAAAAGTAAGAAAGAACTGAGGGTGAGTATAAGGAATACAGGGCATCTAAGGATCAGACGATTTACGACAGATTTTCAGCATCTTAACTAGATTTACTAACGCTAACTTGGCGTTACC
This sequence comes from Spergularia azorica, assembly GCA_038382645.1. NCBI lineage: Eukaryota > Viridiplantae > Streptophyta > Magnoliopsida > Caryophyllales > Caryophyllaceae > Spergularia > Spergularia azorica. The sequence goes on along the minus strand of JBBYHQ010008232.1, from coordinate 9,582 downwards.
TGATAAGATATGTTTGCCGCAACTGAAAACCTGGAAGAATAAAGAAAAAGTAGTGACATAACCTTCAGTCTACAATGTGTATTTTTGTATAAAGGGGATCAAGTATTAATGCTGCAGACTCTACAGCAGCTTCAACTTCAATCAAATACTATTCAACTGGCCAAATTACCATGTGAAAAGACTTAAAGTTCAAGTAATCATGAATGAAGCATTTTTTTATGATACCTTGAAATGTAAATCGGAAGCAATGACTTTGTGCTATATATATAATATCAAAGGCTGCTTAATCAATCACAAAACCTTAAACCTTACCAGATTAGTTTACAGGAATCATATCCTAATATGGCAAAAGCTTCATTAATCCTGAGCTCAGCCTTGCTGCTTGTCGCACTAGTTCTCCTGAACCAAGGACGGACTACAGAGGCAAAGATAAACAAGACTGAACTTATAAATCAGTTCCTAGATGGACACAATGCCGCAAGAAAAGAAGTCGGAGTCCCACCTCTGAAGTGGTTTAATCTGCTAGCAACATATTCAAGAATATATTCATCAATGGAAAGACGAAAAGACTGCAAATTGATTCACTCCTCGAGTCTTGTGTTCGGGGAGAATTTGTTTTGGGGTCAAGGAAAGAACTGGTACCCAAAGAATGCAGTTAAAGCGTGGGTTGATGAGAAGCAGTGGTACAACTATGGGGACAACTCTTGTAAAGCAAATCAAGAGTGTGGTCACTACACCCAGATAATTTGGCGCGATACAAAACTAGTGGGCTGCGCCATGATTAAATGTGATAGCGGGGACACTTTCATTACCTGTGAGTACTATCCTCCAGGGAATTATGAAGGCGAAAAGCCATACTAGACTGATGATACAGTTCAGATCCCTAAGATGTGTATGTTTGTATTCCAATTCCTAATGTTTTTAGTGTGTTCTCTGTAATACAATCTGTCAGGAGATCTCTACACTGGACCTTCACCAGTCACCACCTAGTCTGTCACCTGTTTTTATTTCCTATGTAATAATTGTGCCAAAGAGCCTAGTAAGTACTGGAACTGAATATTTTTGAATCCTTGAACTGCTGCTTTACGCCTGATTCTCTGTTTTGAACGGCTACATTTTCGCTTACAATAACTAAACAGTTATGAAACTAAGTAATGTCTTTCCTGCATTGAGTAAATCCTGGAAACAGTTCAGCTACTAAAGGTATTATCCTGCAAAGATGCTGCATATTCGATGAATTGCACGAGTCCTTTCATGATAGATTCTGAGAATCTGAGGATCCAGGACTATGACTAGTTAAGTAGCGATAAGCATAAGATAAGAGCTCATCAGAAAGAGGAAGGGTTCATCCACAATTCCTCATCTGAATCATATCATTTGGAAACAGGGAACATATACGTACGGACGTCAATAAAAAACATATATGTACGGATATTAGTGGCTAAGCGACGGTTGTATCACCAGTTTTTTTAGGGCAGGGAACAGGGCAGAGGAAATCATAGTAAACATCAATAACAAACATAAACAGTCACATAAAACGGAAGGTTTGTATAATATGAATCATACCTTTAACATTATGTGATTGAGATTTCTATCCATCACCATCAACAGGAGAAGAAGTCCTAATCCTTAAACCAGGATGAGCACTAGTTGCACAAACATCATACGGAGATGTGCTATCACTACTATGGCCTGCAGTTTCGTAAATAAGACAACATCAATGCTGTTTGACAGATAACCAGCTCCACAAACAGCAAAAGAACAACAACATGTTCTTAAAAGTGCCTCCTATGTTCCAATCAGCCAAAAACTACAATGAGGGAGAGTCAAAATGCATCAGCAGATATCACAACAAACCATCTCCATTATAAACATCCACTCTTCCAACAGCCAACAGGACAATAATATAAACAGAATGTCAGATAGAAACACAAATCCCAGCAGCATTAACAGCAGGCGCATAAAAAAAAAAAGGGGAAAAAAAAGGACAGCAGGGGCTAAGCAGGAAGTAGCTGTAGAAGAAAGCAAGTATTAGTCGGCCTTGACAAGTTTATCGAGACAAAAAGCAACATGCAACAGGGTTGTTGAAATTCCCAGATTTGAGCAGTGTCCTCTGTGGTAAGAAGCACCGATACACATTCTCGGCATTACACTACTCACCGAATCTTGTTGAATTTCTCTCTTCAGCAATACACATTCCCAGAGCATTATAAGATGCAGTAATCTACATTCCCAACTATGACTCCTATCTACAAAGTTGCATCTACAGTAGTAATCTGCCTCAGATAAGCAAAGAAATTATAACACAATAAACAATGACTATTGCAGTTCCACATCAAGAATGGACAGGAAGCAAGAACATTTAAATTCCAAATCTGCCTTGCTGAGGATGCCATCAGTGACAATCTGATTTTCAAGTAAACGCTTCACAGAGACGCAAAATGCATCATTCTGTACAAACTTTATACTGATCCTATTTCACTATACCTCTTATTCTATGATGCATTAACTCTAAACAATCTTGCAATAGCTAACAACATGTTCCGACAGTCTCAAAGTTCGCGGAATCACAGAAGTCTAACTTCAATACTCTAGAAAATCATATTAGGATGAACTATACTGTATGTTGTTAAATAAACTAAGAAAGAAAAAAAATCAATCAGTCAAAGATTCTAAGACAAACATTATTATGATTAAAGTCGTGACCACGACGACCAGATGCTTATACAAGGAGGGAAAAACCGAAAAAATGTTACACTCTAGAGATCCTAATTAATGTCAAAGAAATTCTTTCTAATAGAGAATAAAATTTCACCACTGGATGAAGCAAAATGAAGCAAAACCGTGTATAAAATCGACACAATGTAACTGTAAAATTAGCTTCCAAAAATTTGATGTATATCAAAATTCATAAAGCTCCTCTATTTACTATCTACAAAATCTTTCAACCACTATACGAATTTACAAATATATTCTATACCAGTTACAACTTACAAATATATTCTATACCAGTTACAACTTACAAATTCCTGACCGAAAAATGAATGTATCAGTCTGTCGACTCTGTTCCATTGAAAACATGCAGGCCAAGCAAAGCTTTGTAGTGGCCCTTCTCAATTTCCTCCTCTTTGACCTTATGCAACAGAAGGGTCTCAATGATAAAATCTTCCCAATCGATACTATCATGCTGCTTCTTTCTCTTTTTACTTCTACTCATTCTCTTCATACGACCACTCACATTTTCCGATAAACAAAGATCATTACTATTAGCTCCCTCCGTCCCTATTGCACTACCCCCAGCCTTATCAGCTGAGGGCAGACGGATGCTGTTGATGCGTGTCTTAGCTGCTTTGATCTTCTCTCTTCTCCTCTTAACTGCCACGCGGCCTTGAATGTAAGATGGTGGAAGTGGGTTAAACCCAACGTCTTTCTCCTCCAATTCTTCCAAGAAGAGCTTTTTACACAATTCTGATTCCCCACTCCACCAGTCGTCAAAAAAGCCAAGTTCTAGGTCATTTAGTCCATCACCATAACAGCGATCCTCATCCTTGTTTGCAATTTCAAAACTTGCAAAATCGGCCTTGAACTTTGAATAAAGGTTTGCCAAAGCCTCGTGTGAGACCCTAAGATTCCCCAAGGCAACATTACCAATATCACTCCGAGAACCATTCACAACACCACTAACACCACCAACATCAATCCCATCTCCAACATCCTCACGAAAAACATCCCCAAAGACACCATCTTGGGATTCTCCCTCGCCATCACACCGTAAACCATTCTCAACACCACTAACACCAACATCAATCCCATCTCCAACATCCTCACGAAAAACATCCCCAAAAGCATCATCAAAATCATCAAATCCACCACTTCCATTACCAACCTTCCTCTTCTTCTCACCTTCCCTTCCCGCATTCCCACAGCGTCCCAACCCATCCCCAAACCCTCTCTTCTTCGAACTCCCCTCCCCCACCCCCTTCTCCTCCATCGACTTCATCTCCATATACTTCATCACAAACGTCGCATTCTTCATAATATTCTTCACATTAATATCATTCCCCCAAGGCAACCCTTTCGCAACCTCCACAAGCGCCTCCAACAACTCCTTATACCTCAACTTACACGTCCCCACCCCAACATTAACCTCCTTAGCAACCTCCTCAATCCTAACCTTAATCCCATTCACCTCCGCAACAAACACCAAAACCGCCACAGCCACCTGCCCCGGCCTCCTCCCGGTAGTCAACCACCACTTAATACAACATTGCACAACAAAATTCCCTTGCTTCACCATCACCTCAATCTTCTCCTTATCAACCTTCTGAAACCCGGAAAACCCTCGAATCGTTCTCTCCAACAACCCAACCACATCGAATTCCGGCAATTCTAACCCTAAAAAATCAACCACCTTCCCCACCATCCTCCCCATCTCATACAACTCACAACCAATAGCATTACAAACCTCAATCATAGTCAAAACTTTACAATTACGTCTCATAACAATATAACAACAAGCAGCAGATAATACATCAAACCAATTACCTTCACCAAACTCACCCTCGGTCACATTCTTGACCAAATCAGTAATTTCCCGGGTTCGGCCCTCGAGATTAAGACGGAATGCGATGTCATCGATAACCTTTTTAGCCCGATAAAGCTTCCGCTCTCGATACGAGAAATCGGTGTCGCCACCAGCCCTGCCGTAGTTAATGTAAGTGCCCCGGCCGTCCTGGGGCTGCTCATGGAAGTTTGTGAAGTCTTGGACAATTCCGCAAGCCGCGCAGGCGGTTTCGCCTGTGTCGGAGTTGGTTACCAGAGCATCCGCATAGCATTTTGTGCAGACCGACATTGTTGTGGAGGAGGAGAGAGAAAATACTAAATTGGGAATTGAGGTTTTAGGGTTCTTGGTTTTGAATTGATTTGGGGGTTTTCAAATTTTAATTTATAGGTTTTTGTTTTGGGTTTATATTTGGTAAAACGCTGCGTTGTATGGGACTATGGGTATTTATTGCGGAAATTGGTAATTCTACTGTGAGACCGTCTCATCATATGAGACCATCAGTCTCTTTTTATAAATTAGCATGTTACTTTGAAATAGATAATACCGTTAGAATTTGCATGCGGAAATTGCGTTGAGACGTTGTTTTAAAAAAAAAAAAAAAAATTGTTAGGAAATGACGTTTTGCTTTTTCGGTTTTTCTGTTGTCTGTTCATAGAACAATATAAGATGAGATTTCAGTGTTTAATCGGGAAAATCTCACCTCTCCCTCCGGTCCTATTTAAATTTTCTTCTCCCTTTTGCGCACTCCAAAAGAAGAATTAATAAATAATACTTTATGATTTATTTAGAAAATAAATTTAAAATCTAATCTTAGCCAACATCTTTATGTTGCCTCCCTAATTTTTCTCTCGAAAAAAACCGTAATATTTTGGGAATGGGAAGAACAAAGTCGAAACCCTGAAAATGGGAGAAGAGAGTTTAAATAGGAACAAAGGGGTATAAGATAAGTAATTTAACATATGCCATGTGTGCAGACAATAGAAAATCTGCTTTAATTTTTTTGGTATCGTATCTTAGTAGCTGGTGATGTTTTTAATAGTAGCTAGTACTCAACAAGTAGTAGCATTGTGGTCGGTTGTTAGTAACTGCCGAGTTAAATAGATTCTCAAACATAACCGCCAATTTATTAAAGTTACAAAAGACATTATGAATCTAATCCAAAATCTACTCAAAATTTAGTGTCGAATATCTACGCCTAATTTGTCAATAGAGAACTTTAGTAAACTCAATAGAATGTACTCTAAAAAATAATACGGAGTATACTCCTATCAAGATGGGGTCAAGCTGAGGAATGTTAAGGTCTGATTTTGAATTTGTGTCATATTCCAACGAAACGTTTCACGATCCAAAAATAACGGACGGAGATGAACGCTTAGTTTAAGGATAACATGGACAAGTGTTTAATATAAGAGCAGGACAATACATGTGAATGAACCGTCAAAAACTTAGGCACAAGTGCACAACAATTGTAAACCTCAAGAATTGCCCAACAGAATTACACTAGTCATCAATATTCGATATAACAAGATTAGTATCGAGCTTTCTGGCATAAACTGCTTATCGTAATTTGTACCTACACTAGTCCAGATTCCATATTAGATATATACAAAATGTATCGGGGCATGCTTCCCTAGATATCGATCTCAACATCTTCATATTCGACATTCATCTATTCGGTTCTTGAGGATCTGGAAAGCAGGTCTAACCCAAGCTCCGCAACTGCATTGCATGCCAATCCAGCTGAAAGAGCCTATTTTACTTTTGCACCCTCTGCAGTAAAGCTTCTCCCATAGATATCCTTCTTCAACTGATCAAATTCAGAGGGTTAACGATGTCAGCGACTTTATAAAGTTGAGTAGTTTCTCTAGAGCAACATAAAGAAGTATAATTGACAACATAATGTTTTTGCCTCTCACCTGGTACCATCCACTTCAATGGCTCAACAAATATGGCTGTGCATTCCGGCGCAGTTTGCTCCACGCCCTTTTTCCTTTTAAAGCTTGCCTCTCCTTTGCCTTGCTCGTGAGGAACAAGACTTTCTTCTGCAGCAACAATTTGACGGCATTTCTTGCAACGATATATCAGTTTACCTTTCAGATCAGGAATCGTATCAGAGCTACTGTCTTCAGTCGACTGAGCTTTCTGGTCAGGACTCATGTCAGTTTCTGTCATTTGAGTGATCTGGTCAGCTTCTGCCACTTGATCTTTCTGTTCAGGACACGTGTCAGTTTCTGTCATTTGAGTGTTCTGGTCCGCTTCAGTCGACTGAGCTTTCTCGTCAAGACTCATGTCAGTTTCTGTCATTTGAGTGTTCTGTTCCGCTTCAGTCATTTGAGCTTTCTGGTCAAGACTCATGTCCATTTCTGTCATTCGAGTGTTCTGGCCCACTTCAGTCATTTGAGCTTTCTGGTCAGGACTCATGTCAGTTTCTGTCATTTGAGTGTTCTGGTCCGCTACAGTCATTTGAGCTATCAGGTCAGTACATGTGTCAGAGTGGCTGGATTCTGTTTCCTCTATACCCTGCTCGGGTTTCATATCAGAGCAATTATCTCCCATTGGCTGAGCATTCTGATCGTCTTCAATCATTTTCCACAACGAAGCTAATACTTCTTAAATATGCTACTTCTGATACCCTGTGATGAAATTGAAGGACAAAAAAATGAGGATGAGACCAGAAAAGTGGTAGAGACAAGGAAGGGATTATATATATCTTCTGTTACAAACTTTATAAAAAATCAAGGCGAGTTTGGGGATCACACATCAAGAACATGAGAAAAAAGCAGCTTATGTCAGGCCAGAAACTAACTGCATCAGACTCGTTCTGTCACATATAACGACATGCGAGACAGTAAGTGAAACATTCAGTAATATTTGGTCAAAAAAGAGGGTAGAATCTAAAATATTTCTCTCGTGTAGCTCACAAAACATTTAGAGTCTCAGCAACATATGGCCCAATAGTCTCTATAGAAGGGCCGACTTTCCAGGAGAATGCATATGGTAGCCTAATATCACTCGTCAACCGGACTCACAATTTAATTCAAAATCCATCCCATAGTCCTTCACGCAATTGCAGAAGTAAAGAAAATCTATCACCAAGTCCTTTATATCAGCATAGAAAGCAGTACAATCCATCAATTAGAAACTGAACATCCCTCTCAGTTAACACTTAAAAGCGCGAGGAGCAGATTTTTTTTTTTTTTTTTGTAGACAGAGAAGTTTCATAAGAAGACTACAAAGTGCGATATCCTGTGTAATCTACATACACTTAAAAAGAATTTGCCACCAGAATCTTATCATGCATTCTAACCTAGTGCTCTCCGATGATCAGCAGAATTTGTTAGCAATATTCAACATCACTAGACACTAGCTGTCTAACAAAATCACATAGCGAAACCCTGTCCCCAAAAACAGGTACCGGTGCTTTCATCTCAGGACACAGATAGAGTGATATTACTGACATCAAAGCTCACACAACGTAGACAGAAAGCATTCATGAGAATACACAGCATACTATGTCATGATCATTTTAAAAATCATATCCAACAGACAAAACGAAACAATCCATATATGTCTACCAATCTTTCTACAAATTATCATCTCTTCCAAGTAAAAGGTTGCTGGGTTCGTCTCCAATATATACTTGGTTACAGGATATACACTACACCGAAAACTGACACCGATTCCAAAAGCTACTTCCGGAAATTTCACTACTAAGCATGAGAAGATTACTCATGGACCAACATCAAACTAAGATACTGCCAACTAAGCTGAATTCTAACCCTAAAACGAAATCCTCCATCTCCAATTTCCAGGAATACACACCAAGGAATTAACACACACCCAAAATCGGGAACAATCGACGAATGGTTAATGCACTCAATAGGAAGCTAAATCGATTAGCACTCCGAAAACCGTCACACTTTACCAGAATTTCCTCTATCAATCTCTTCTAAGGAGATCTAAGCAGGCAAAGAAACCAAAAGTACACAACTTTGCATTGTATTAACACAAAGTAACACTATATCTAGCAAGGCCTCGTTATAATAATTCATGTTAGCCGATCCCAAATCACGCGAAATCATTATACTATACCATTAGTAACAAAGGATGCCACGAAAAATTCCATGTGATTTACAAAGGTCTAAACTTTTAAGTTATAGTAAAATTTTGGACGGCCGTGTAAACTAAAATTCACATAAAAATAACTTAGAAATCATACAATTGTAATCAATAAAACTCATATGCTTCTACTTTTACTTGCTAATCAAACCAATTCTACCAAAACAAAAAAACAAATTGGGAACAAAATATATACAGAAAGTAGGGGGAGAAGAGAAAGAAACGTGTACCGTACGTTAAGATTTAGTGATGGTGAAGTGGAAAGGGAGGTTTTGATGGGGTTTTGATGAAAAGTTGAGAACTCTGGAATTAATAATCGCATTATTTTTGAGCAACCGAGCGACGCCGTTCAGGACATAAAAGTAGCAGAGCGGTGCGTACTACCGTGGTATCGCTTTTTTTAAGTCCTCTACTCCTCTTTGGTCTTGGACTAATTTCTTACCTAAATCGGTCTCCCCTGGCCTAGACCTGTAAGGGGTTTGGCGGATGGGTTACGCTTTACGAGCTTGAGTAACTTTGCTTTATGTGTACAATTTAATGTTGGTAAGCCAGGGACTCAGTCTGACTTTTATTGTGTGCGCATAGGGCACACGATGAAAGTATATATAATGCGCCTTATTTATCTGATGTTATCCTTAATACCTTTTCTTGCTCCTTTAACCTTTTTTTTTAGGTAAAAATGATGCGGGTGCAAGTACGGATACACTACTTGGAGATAGTAATGGTGAAGTGATGTTGGTCACTAAGGTCCAAGGCAATGAAATTGGGTTTAACTTAAGTCCAAGTTATGTTACCATGATTAATTGGACATCTTTTGATGAGCCAAATATATTTGCTTGAACTTGGATTAGCAATTGGACAAATGATGGTTGGGCTGCTAATTTGTTTGGGTCATAACT
>JBBYHQ010008201.1:0-11149 GCA_038382645.1 Spergularia azorica | reverse complement strand
TCCCAAGACTGACACGCCAGGCGAAACTACAAAGAAATTTGACTGGACAAGGCAAAACTATGTAGCCAACAAGACTCGTAACATCAAAGGGCTGTCTAGTTCTTGCAAAGTTGCAAGATTACATCATCATATTACCTTGTTTGAGCAATACAATAAGCTAGGAAGTCAAAAGGCCAAAAAAAGTTCTTTGAAACAAGAGACATAATATTTATCAACTACAATACCAAGCTGATATGACAAGGAAACCCCAAAAAGTACGTAATTTATATCTCAAATGCTAAACAGAGGTGGCGCTCGATCAGCCCCAAAGCAGCCCATTGTCACTTTTTCTAAGAAGAACAAACGAATAGAAAACGATCACACATATCACTGGTGGGACATCCCAAGTACCCTCCATATAGGTCCAATATAGTTAATGGAAGGTAACAAGATGTTTCTGAGTAATGCCCAAAGATCAAACTGGATAAAAAAAAAACTCCAATGGCAAACATACACGCCAACAACCAGCTTATTCTTCCCTTATAAAGCACTTCAAACCCAGTAACCACCCCCTGCCCCAAGGAGTATAAAGGAAAGATAGAGAAAAGGTGAAAAGTAATTTCATACAGATCATGAATTCATCAAACAAAAGACCCAACAGTGTCACCACATCAACAAAGTTATCTTTGCAAGACCAAAATTATTAAGTTAGATGCATTAGTCCACCTAGCTTCCAATTACAGACCGACCAATCAAATAACCACATGTGTGAGTGTGTAACCATGTTTCCCCAAGGGAAAATTGGAAAAGCATCCGGCATAAAGATAAAGTACTCAAACCAGAACCAAAACCAAAACCAAAACCAAAATACTCTAAAAATAAAGGAAAAACAAATGTAATGAGAGATGAAGTGTGTACCTGTTGGCTTAGAGGTGCTACTGGAGTGACAACCTGCAAGATAACAACACAATATTATCAAAATAATATACAAACAGAATCTCAACAACAATCTGCCTTCTGTGTTGACCCAGTATAAGCCATTCAATTGTTTGTGTACTTATATTAGCCCACTTCTATTATTTGAAGGTTAACAATTTTACATTTTGCCAACCTTTAAAGATGCGATGTTACAGTTACATTTTGCCTACTTTCAAAGAAACAATGGAACACTCTTTGCATTAGCTACAAGAGAAGATTTTGGAAATTTTACAGTAGGGATATCTATAAAAGGTGTCAAAGTTTGCCATTATTCATGTCAAACGTCCAGATATCAACCAGGCAATTCAATAAACCGATTGGTCGTTTAACTAGACATGTCGAATAACCTTAACACTACCCGCTAATTCTACCCCCATGGTCTTTGGGCACTCGATAGGGAGTTTGAACTATTTAAGGTACTACAGGTTGAGACTTGACACTAAAACAAGTTCTATGTTAAATAAAACAATACCATGTGAACTAATCATACTTTTTAAAGTAACACTTTTCACGACGAAAATTCATCACTATCCAACCAGACGCCCTCTGTCTATCTTCCTGCCATTTTACTGATTACTCCTCTGAAACCCTCTGCCTCCCTTGCTCCTTTTGTGTCGTTTGGAACTATTGTGTTAGACTTTGAAATAGTCTCCTACCACTCCTCATATTAGTGGAAATGGTGCTCCCACAAGAAGAGTGCAAGAGGGAGTTTTTAGATAACACTCCTCATATCAAAGTCTCCTTTTTGCTTTTGTGAGAACACCACAACACTAAGCATGGAGCTCAACAAAGTCACTTGAACGCAACCTCAAAGCGCTAAGGAAATAGAATCCAAGCACAATTCCAGCTTAGGCAGACAAAGCACGTTAACAATTCTCCAACAAAAACAATTCCTCAACAGAAAAATCTACTGCCACGGAGAAATCAAGAGCATAGAATCATCACTAGCAACAACTGTCGACTGACCTGAGTCTTTCCCAATCGGGATTCGAGATCAACTTCATAATCCCTATGTTTCAGCGGCTTCCTCTGCACAGGCGGGCCTTTAGCTGCACAGACATATACAAAAACACCACGCATTAACGCACACGATACTACTGAATTCGGCTCATCTACTCCCACAACCCCACACCCTTTTACCTATCCCCACAACCCCAGTTCAAAACTCTACCACAATAAGCTTGTACATCGGTAAACCAACTTCGCATTAATGCACTCGGTATTACTGAATTCAGCTCGTCTACTACCACAATCCCACACCCTTTTGCCTATCCCCACAACCCCAGTTCAAAATTCTACCACATTAAGCTAGTACATCAGTGAGCCAACTCGGCAGCCGAATATCGCAAAGGATCTAAAATTATTCATTCCAATACAAACCAATAATCTAAGCACCACACCCCAAAAAATAAACTTAGATGATGGTAAAAGAAAACTTACATATGGGTTTCAACTTATCTTTCTCCTGGATTAAAATTACCCCCAAAACACATTAAAACATAAAAAAAATTAGTACATCATACAAAAAATAACTCAATTGACGATGATTAATCAGTGAAAAATTCGAAAGAAATAACCTTTTCTTCGCGCTCACGAGCGCGTTCTAAGTACTCTTCTCGATCAAACTTTCTCCTGAACGTGTTATCTACTCCCGCCGCCTGCATCACCACCCAGAAAAAAAATGCAAAATAAATGATTATATGAAATTTAATTAATCATGAAATTCCACTGGAAAAAGGGTATAATCGTGAAATTATGAAGAGGGTTGGAGGGAATATGATTGCGTGAGATTCAAGGAACTTACTTGATTACTTGATTGCGCCATTTTAATTTGGGGGGAATTTTGAATCGGAAACCCTAATTTTTGGGATTTTACAGTGACTGCAAAATTGGGACGAGGAAGACGATGGTATGGGGGGAAGAACAGAAGAGAGGTCGGTCGATAAAAATGAAACTAAGCGAGTTTGAAGTTTTTATATTATATAATATTCTTCTCAACATAAAAAACAAAACGGGTTTTTGGTCTAGTGGTATGATTCTCGCTTCGGGTGCGAGAGGTCGTGAGTTCGATTCTCGCAACACCCCCTATACAAGTTTTTTATTTTTTTTTTATGGGATGTCCTCTACAAGTTAAATGATCCCTTCGCATGGTTACAAATTTTGAAGACCTTTGTAAGAAACAAAGCACATCGAACATAAAGTGCCTCCGAAATGAGATATCATGACACGAAATAATCCCTGCAATGTGCACCAACACGAAGAAGGCGTAGAATATTCCGGGAGAGGTTTGATGCTTGTGTTACAGTGTAATACAATGCTCCAGCTTGATCAAAATACTCAAATTGTATATAAGAAATTACACTTTGGTCAATTATTATATACCTTGCTATATGTAACACATAGTGTATCTGCAATCTGAGAACACAAAAATATCCATGCATCTAAGCCTCTAAGGTCCAATGGAGAAGACTGCAAACGTGTATTATTGTGCGTCAAACGAAATTGTGACGCTTAGTCTCTTACAAATCACTTTGTCTTTAATCTATAGTCAAAATGATTAGCATACATGCTAATTAATTCTCATTTTCAATTTGAAAGTATACATTTAACGCATAATCTTTCATATCCTCTTCTTCCTATGTCACCACGCTAGCAACCATAGTCATACGAGAGTAGCTAATTCAATCTCGTTTTGAAGTTTTTTTCAAATTTTTCTTAATTCACGATTCCTAAAATGGAACGATCCCCTCGATACTAGATAAACACCACACGAGTAACATAATGACATGGCAACAATTTATTGGTGGCAACACATAACGAATGCCAGATCGGCAAACTTAAAGTTTAAGACAAGGCAAACATTTTTTAAACCACCCGAGACGAGAAACCTTATAAAACCACGTATCCTCAACGACTTCTCCACTACTGTGAACTCCAGAAAAAAAAACTGCGAAAAAATGGCGAAATCTCAGATCTGCTTCGCCGTCGGAACCCTAGCTTTACTCTTTATTTCATCAGTATACGCCGACGACGTCGTCGTTTTGACAGAGGACAACTTCGAGAAGGAGGTCGGTCAAGATCGCGCCGCTCTCATTGAATTTTACGCTCCTTGGTAACAAATTCTCTCCTTCTCTCTCTTCATAATTTTTAATCATATGATTTAAATTGCGGTTATTTCATTGAGCTTGAAAAATCTGGTTAATTTTAGAGAAGGTTGATTTTGTGCGTTTAATTGCGCTGTTTTATAGATCTAATTAGTTAGATGTAAGTTTTGGATCTTGTGTTGTAGTTAGTGTAGCGTATGATTTACTGTAGATGGAGATATTCGAAGATTTAGCGTAAATGTTCGTCGCGGTTTGTAAATTGAGATAGTATAGATGATGAATTGAGTGTGAGATGATGAAGTAGAATGTCCAGGGATTTGGAATGATTGTTATATTGTTGTGCGAAGAACATGAATTGGAGTTTCCGATTTCGTTGTTTTCGAATTTTCGAGTAAGGTGCGAGGAAGCAGGCAGTTTAGTGTGTAAATTTGTAAAGGACAAATTCAGACGAGTGATTGCCTGGTGCTTGATGAACTGAGTGTATATACATTTTAGTCGAATGTAGTGGCTGATAATGTTATCGATACTTGAAGGTTACGAGGCTAGTTTAGTCGTCTCACTAAAGCTTGGAACGTAAGAACAAAGTGAAAATGTGAAATATTAGTAGCATAAAATGATATAGGAGGTAGGTTAAGCTCATAGGAGGTAGGCAAACCGTAATCCTCACCTCATCCTTTCACAAGTTCATATAGGGCAGGAAGTTGTATCGCCTTGGTTGAAATGTTGAATGCTTTTGTTATTAACGTCTCTTCAACGGGGCCTTTGATATTATGCATGCTGTATGTGTGATTGTTGTCTGAGATGCGGGAACCTTTTTGATACTAATACAAATAGAATAAGCATAGTGAGCAGTGAATTTTATTTTTTTTATACGCTGTGCCTATAAGTAGATGTCCAAATGAATATACAGTGGCCGTTACTGCAAGTTTAAGTCCTGAGCACACATATTGAGTATGGTGCATTATTTTGGAAATGGTTGTGCTATTAGTACTATGCATCAGTATATGGAGTTGTTAGTTTCCTCCTCTCATGAAGCTGTTAATATTGTTGAATTTAACAATAAAGTGTAGCATTTCTACGTGGTATATTTGTCTAACAATTGTTGCGGAATTTAACTCGAATACCTTTTTATTTCCTTTGGCATTGTTAATAGGTGTGGGCACTGTAAGAAACTTGCCCCAGAATTTGAGAAGCTTGGTGCAAGTTTCAAGAAGGCCAAATCTGTCTTGATTGGAAAGGTAATATTGCCATCATTCTTTATCAACTAGTTACCTTGGGTTCATTGTTCTTCGAAAAAATGTACAAGAATGTAATGAACAATTGATTGTTTGATACCGTGTTTGATATATTAGAAGATGCATATTAAAGTGGGTGAAGGAAGGGATTTGGCTGCTTTGTCACCTTGGTGGATCTCATTTTCTGCGCAAGAACCTGTATAGGTTCCATCATGCACACGTATCATGGAAAATATCTGTAGTTCCATATTTTCCTCTCCCAATACCCAAATGATTGGTTGCAAAGGAAGGATTAAACGGTGTCACTCTATGTTTGATAAGTTACTAGCTAACTCTACTATCTAACAAACTCTTAAAATGTATCTGATTCAAGAGAAGATCATTGGGAGACCAGAGTTTTTCTGGTTACTTGATTTTGGCGATAATTCTAGTCCTCTAATGTCCCAGTCAATCTGTAAAGAACTATCATGATTAGACCAGTGCTCATTACAAGTAATTTTGACGATGTCTCTTGAAAATTTCTGGCTCAAGCTTACTCGAAGGCGTTTATGCTTGCCAAAACTTCTTGTTGTTAATCTGTTTTTTTAAAGAACTTCTCGTATGTTTTTGGGTCAATATTCAGGGGTCAGCTAAACTACAGATCTTCCATATGATTACTAGCATTTAGAAGAGCTTCACTCATAATCACTCTTCTCCAAATGATACATGGGGTATGCCAATTGGATCCACATTTTGGTTTCCAAGGGGTGGTTGGAGGTTGTTGGGGAGGAGTGAACCACTAGTCTTTTACTAGCATCATGTTCAGTGGTCTCCATTGCTTGTGTTGTGGAACTTGTGGGATATTTGAGTGTGCGTGTGTCTGTGTGTGTTTTCTTCTAATGAACGACTATTTTGTTACAGGTTGACTGTGACGAACATAAAACCCTTTGCGGCAAATATGAGGTTTCTGGATACCCCACTCTCAAGTGGTTTCCCAAGGGATCCTTGGAGCCAAAGAAGTGAGTTCTTTCAAATGTGTACTATCACCTGATGTTGATGGTCATGTATATATGCGCTAGTGATCAAATGTATGATCACCTGATCTACAAGTTATCCATCTATAACGTTCTGTGCACGTGCAGATATGAAGGTGCACGTACTGCTGAGGCACTTGCAGAGTTTGTCAACTCAGAAGCAGGTAAATTTTCAGCCTAGTAGATTAAGTATTATCAACCTAGATAGATTATCTATCAGTGAAGGCTCTCATTTTCTACTAATTATGATATTGCGCGATCTGTGCTAGTAGTTACACAAATCTTTGACTTCCATTTATAGATAATCTTCTGCATTACGAATCAAATTAGCCCCGCCTTTGAATGGCTTTGGCAAGGTTGGGGCAATGTCTGAGTGGCCGGCCTGAGTGGCTGATCCCTTCCCTTGAGCTGATCAAAGCATATTTACATTATTTATTTTATATTTTTTTCCCTTGACAAACGTAGAAAGTATGTCATTCATGAAAGTTTATATCCTGGCAATTTACACTTTGTAGTTGTTTAACTATTATGTATACTCTGTGCCTGGGTCACTTATACTAGCTTGCTTTTCAGGGACCAATGTAAAGATTGCAGCTCTTCCATCAAATGTGGTGGTGCTTTCAACAGATAACTTCGATGAGGTTGTTTTGGACAAATCGAAAGATGTCCTTGTTGAGTTCTATGCCCCGTGGTATGTTATTCTCTCTTTTTTCGTACTTCTAATAGTTCTTTAACTCTATAATTGCATCCTTTGTTTAAAACACATCATGACTGTATACTAAGATGATAAGATGAAACTGTATCTCACTGATGCTTGCAATTTTTGTCAGGTGTGGTCACTGCAAGTCACTGGCTCCAGTAAGTTTAGCTTTCCTACGAATTAGATACTTATTTTATAAGCTTTTCTCTGTAATTTTATTAGGTTTTGAAGTCTCATATTTTCTTGGGGTTGTAGACATATGAAAAGGTTGCCAGTGCATTCAAGTTGGAGGGAGATGTGGTGATTGCCAACGTTGATGCCGACAAATATAAAGAACTAGGAGAGAAGTTAGTATACTATCTGCCTTACTTCTCTGATTCTTCAATTTTTTTTCCGGCTATATGTCAAAATGATGTGGCTTCTATGCATCTTTCCAACACCCAGTATTATTTACCTTCCATGAACTTCTGCTGATGCCTGTAATCTTATGTGCTGACCCTTTATTTATGCAGATACGGTGTAAGTGGATTTCCAACATTGAAATTTTTCCCCAAGAACAACAAAGATGGTGAAGACTATGATGGCGGCCGAGATGTGGACGACTTTGTGAGTTTTATCAATGAGAAGTGTGGCACCAGTCGTGATGCTAAGGGTCAACTCACCTCAAAGGTGATTGATGTAGTGTTTTTTGTTTCCCTCATTTAACTATCATCTGTGTGAACATGTCTTACAGTGTTTTCTTGCTACCTAAAATGTAGGCTGGGATCGTTGAATCCTTGGAGAGTCTTGTGAAAGAGTTTGTAAGTGCAACAAATGAAGAGAAGAATGCCATCTATGCCCGTTTGGAGGAAGAAGTTGCAAAGCTTGAAGGTTCCGCTGCCAGGTTGTGAACATTTTACTATTCCTTTTCATTTTGTATAGGTTTTGATATCAGTTTTCTACCTAGTATGAACACTCATCTACTTTCTTGTTAGATTACTCTTTCTATTTGGCTGCTCTCTGATTGCTTTCCATAATGCCAGGTATGGGAAGATCTATACCAAGATTGCCAAAAGCTGCATGAACAAGGGTGCTGATTATACCAAAAATGAAAGCCAGCGGCTTGAACGCATGCTTAGCAAGGTAAATCACATTGTAATATTGTATCTATGTTATTTCCGAGAGGTTAATATGAACTCATATCGGTACTTCATCTCAATGTGAAAAGCATCTGTTAATTCAATATAAATCAAATTTAATGGTCTGCATGTTTGTGGGGGAAATTATACCATATTGTGTATGTTTGTACTCGTTGAAATGAGTTTTCTGTGACGAGAAGGCACAAAACGTTGGTGGATGTTAAAATTTTGGGCTATTTTGTAACGTCATATGTTCTGATGGTTCCCGCAGGCAATCAGTGCAGTGAAGGCTGATGAGTTCAATCTAAAGAAGAATATCCTGTCAGCTTTTATCTAATTTGTGGACTGAATTGCGTCTTGTTAATTGAACTTCATCTCCTTGGAGCTGTTCTTGTGGGCGCTCTTTGTCTTACGGAAGAGGTTTTCTAGAGGCGCTCCTTGTGTGCATTGTTTGCACATTTTGCCCCTGGAGCTTAGCTGTAATAGTAGATGCCATAGTTTTTGTTTCATGATTAGCAATAATAGAGTACCTGAAGCAATGTCTGTAGCATCTGATAGTGCTAGTAGCTGCTAACAGGCAACGACATTATGTTATTTGTCCAAGCTACTTCTGTAAACAGTAATACGGATTGAACTTCGATGATATACAAAACGTTTCAGATACAGCATTCTGGTGAGTGGTGACATTGCTCCAGTTTGATGGTCTTTTCTCGAGGGATGATTATTGTGTATTTTCGAATGCCCTTGTATGCATGAAGCCTACTCATTTCCTGAAATGGGATGCCTACAATTGCTATATGTAAAGTTCAGATGCTAGCGTTTGCATTGTGCCTCGAGTTCATTTTGTTCCCAGCAGTGTTGTGCGTGAGTGTTCGTCACTCCCGTTTCAGTTTTTAAGCGCCGAGATGCTGTAAATCCCTAGAGCAATGCCTGCACTGCTGCACATTGGGTTGCGGCTGAAATGTGTGCATTTTTTTTGGAGTCTGAACAATATAGGTCTAAAATCTTTGCTTAAGATGCCGTTGTTGTAAAAATTGCGCTACTGCGTTGGTCTCTGTTGGCAAACATGAAACAATTGGACCATGTATCAGAGATTACAAATACAGCTTTGATAGACGACTTTCCGAGATGGCACCTGAGGAAAGTGGAGTTAACGGAGATGGCACCCGAGACCAAGAGGGTGGTACCGTAACTGAGTACTACTCGTGTGTTCTCATTTTCGATATCAACCATTACAAGTTTCCTGTTATTTGGTAATTGTGCATTTTCACAGCCTGGTAAAAACCGAAAGGTTTACTCTGTATGAGGGGTCGCTGTAGGCGTATAGCATTGCGAAGAAGGCTGAAAATGGTGGGCTTTGGAGTTTGGTCTGTCACACGCTGGAAAAAGGCTGCTGTCTGTTGGGCAGGCAGTCTCCTTCAATTTGTTTTGTTACCTTTTGCGACAAGATCCGCGCTTCACTGCACTTTCCCTTTCCCTTCTCTTTATGTGACTTGCATTTTATCTAGGGGAAACGCAAGTATTGTACTCCTAAGGTTTGTCGCGTTTTTCATGTTATCCATTTGTATCGAATATGGATTCATGTAATGTATAAAAATTCGTACGTATCCGCTAGATATCTAATCGTGAATTTTTGTTGAAACTTGTTGTAAGGCTTGTAACACCGTTACATCACACATTTTGAAGATATAAGTTTGGAAGATACACAAAGTCGAGTGTTCGACAAGTACCAATCAAAATCTTATTATAACAAGGTAAGGTCCAGTACCTAAATTTTATGTACCAAAACTTGCTCCAGTAAGTTCCGATTTTGTACTACCAGGTTTTTACGAGACTAGATCCGGACAAACAAATTCAATGGTTTACAGGCTTGTATGGCTATCATTTCCGCATGTACATGCATGCGTTTTCCCAATTGATGATCAACGTTGGTTCTTGGTAGTGTCGTAGCCCGTAGCCGGTAGCCGTAAAAGCAGGTCTGAAACATTTACTCCAATCTCTTTTTTACTGCTTTGGACAAACAAAGCATTTACTGAAGCGTATATGCATCTTGTTACGCCGATAATGCTGTCTGGTCATTTCATCCCAACATTCTTCGCTAAACATCTCACATGCTTGTGCTTCGTCGTTTTTTATGTTACCCAAGTCCCAACCCAAGAAATCGGATGGAGTATTAAATTCCGAATTAGTCATGGCGAAGCTCCTAACGAGGGAAACTTAGAATTATTAGAAGTCGAGTTATTTCGCACTTATTAAACGATATATTCCGTATATCGACGACTTCTTTACTCGATGATAATGTATATGTAATTGTCTGGTTATGAGTAAAGGTTTCTCAAACGAATCGAAAAATTAAAGGTTGGATGACTAACTCTTGACATAGTTTATCTTATGAAATCGATAAGTTGTCAAATTGGATACTCGCTCTATCTTAGTGAGTTGGTGCTATAGTTTACCGCCTATTTCAATATCTCTGAATATGATTTAAATACGTTGCGCTCATATTGATAACTAATTGTTGAATTTCGCTGACAAAGTCGAAAAATAATCAATGAGGCAGTAGTACACGACTTTACGTAAGTCACGTAGCAATGTCATATGGTTACATGAGTTGCATCCCAAATTGTGGCAGACGTACGTGCGTATGTGGGAAAAACGTTTCGGTACGAAAAAGATTATATTGAAAAATGGGGGTGCATGGTGCCCGAAAACGATGAGGGATGGGGTATGCAGTCCTACAACAAATAATTGGACCAATACAAAACAATTTTCCAGCTGCAGGTGTGGGTTTCATTTGCTCCCTTTTCGTGTTAACATCTCCATTGCTGGTGTCTACGTACCACATTATATACCTCTTATTTTTAGTTTCACGATAACATATAATAAGATAAGACTAAATTGACGGTTAAGGTTTAATCATGGACCCAAAACAACTATATGAAGAAATGCGGTGGTCGTGGTAGGGGGCGTGAGCAGGAGGAACCTCCGATTGACACACTTTGGTTGGAGGGTATCATAGGCA
>JBBYHQ010008109.1:0-11155 GCA_038382645.1 Spergularia azorica | reverse complement strand
AAAAACCAAGATTAAGTAGCACAACTTTCATATTTTTTCGGGAATTAGAAACATTCAATTGAGAGAACATAGGGAATCAGGAAGATTGAACAAGAATTAAAACGAAATTAATTTGGGATTTTGAGTGATTTTAGGAGTTTAGTTTTGAGAAGAGAGACTTTTGGGGAAAGTAAAGAATTCTGGGGAAGAAAAAAGCGCATCAGACTATCAACTTTGCTTTGATTTGTTTTTTTAATAATAAACTCTGCGAATTTGGGCCCAAATTTTGGGGGCCCTAGGCAGTTGCCTAGCTCGCCTAGGTAAAAGGCCGGCCCTGAGCTTTACCATCGTAGACATGATCTTCACTTGAACTTGTTGATTCAGACCTATCCAGCCTCACTTCAACATTTTCCCATTGAGTGTCCCCTATTGGCCCAGCTTCCACGTAAACCTGTCATCAGTTATAGCGCGAATGTCAGCTAATTTAATTTAATCTAATACTATACTATATATTAAAATCTGAAACCAAGTCTTTCCTAAGAGGACACTTGACATTAATTAATTAGATAGAACATAAAAATAACATTAAATACAATTATCGGTTAGGATATAGTAATAAATTATTATAATATCATCTAATTTATGGAAAATAATCATTATGGTAATTTATTAGAAGAATAAAAAGCCAACATTTTTCTTACATAACAAGTGTAAACAATATAAATACGTAGCGCGGGCGTGGCACGGACATGCAAACTAGTTCAATTAATAATTATATCGACTAGATAGTTCATTTGAAAACCATAATAACCATGCATGCATATAAAAAATGTGTACCTTGTTGGCGACAAAGTCGAAAGCGACGAGCCACTTGCGATTGGTGGAGTCTCGGCAGTCGGCGTAAACCACAGCTCCTTTAGAGCCTTCTGGAAGGAGTCCTTCATGAACAAAGATAGCAGGTTGGCCTTGTTTGGACCAAACTATGGGGTCTGGGTATGTCTTGCTCACGTTTCCAGCCCAATTATGTTTGTCATACACCACCAAGTCTTTGAGGTCTTTAGCCTGATTCCAGTTCAGACCTTGAATAATTCAATTACTGCCGGGAATGACTATGTCGAAAGTCGAGTTTCCGGCAGCCGCCTTGAACAGCTCTTGTACGGCAGTTCTTGAGACACTACGTAATATGGAAAGTGGTTTATGGAGTTGGTTTGTCCCACATTGGGAAACTAAGGCTCATATGATCAGTTTATAATAGATTCCTACCAGCATACTACCAACAAGGTTTTCACCTTTTAGAGCCCAAGTGGGGATTTACGGGCCTAAGGAGTGACTTCCCATCTTATTGGGTTGTGTTGTGACGTATGATGGATCGGACTATTACAGTTCTGCCCTCCACTGCAACGCCGACCATCTTTTGCTATGTGTGTGTGTTACGTTACCTTTGTTGTTTTCATTTCTTGCTGTGTTTGTTGTGTTGTGTTGTGTTGTGAATGAAAGAATGTTACAATCCCATATTTATAGGCGTCCAAATAGTGCATGCACTGGTAGTACCCTAAAAAAAAATGATCCTAGGAGTCTATATGTAGACAATAGAAAAATTGTCTGTAATATAATCAGGTGTGGTAAATTAAACATTGCAAGTAGTAAATAATATGCTTCTGTAATAAATTTACATGTTTGCAGTAAGTTTAAGAAACTGACAGTAAAATCAACATTGTTACGAATCTATCAATAGAAAAAAAAATAAATTGATTTAATTCTCAAATCAAGGACCCTTGATTATCCCTCTTTCCTTATAATCCAGCATTTACAAAATTTTGCAACAAAATTTACTTCACCTTTGTTTATTTTTACTACAAACTAACGATAGAAACTTTTTATTTGTCTACATATAGACTCCTCGTATTTTTGAAAAAAAAATATACTGTTCTTTTATTTCTTTTCACAATTTTGTTTAACTCACCCATGAGGCCATGAGAAATTATTTTGATGGTTAGACAAAAATATCGCCAAAAATGACTCGTTAATTGGTAACAAAAATCGCTAGTACGGAGTAGCTTGATTTGGTTTCTTGCTTTGTGGTACTATTAATTTAACTTCAACTTATTTCTTTTCTTGTTGGTCTGTAACTTCGTTACTTTTGGTTAAGTATGTATATATTCGCGCCTAATTTCCAAGAAAAAAAATTGGTAACAAAATTGAGGCAGTACGTAGATTGAGTCATCGGTCAGTCTATGTAAGAAATTAAATTCCCTCAGAAAATATCGGCAATAAAATTAAGTTACAATGTTATTGATTCTTTGTTGTTATCTATATAATTATTATGTGTAATTGTTGTACAATTACGTTGCGGTAGTGGAATTTATGCTATAATTAAACATTTTGAGTGTCTACATAGTAGACCTGATCTTGCCTTTAGCTTAAGTTTTTATTTCTTTTATTCACTTAGCTTGCTAGCCATCTTAACTTGCGCGATTTTCTGAAATTAGGTCATTTAAGGATACTGTATTACAATTTAAACTTCCTCACAATATTATCACAATAAAGAGAATAGGATGGGACTTGGGATGGAGCGTTTTCATAGAAATTGTGGGATGTATAGGGCATCTAAAAAAATCTCAATTATTTTTTTTTGCCTATTCATATATGTGATGGGTTGTCCTTCACTGTTTTGTCATTCCAAATGCATTCACCTAGAATCGGGTTAGGACAGATTTTAACAAGTCGTTTTTCTCACATGATGAAATCGTTTTAAAGAATACTGAGATAAAGAAAGCTACCTACGGTCCAAAAATGGGTTATTCTCTCACAATGATAGACTTCGACATATGCTCTGATCTTCGACATAGGTCTATACTATATACTTCGAATTCAATTTTGCTTCCTTCAAAATCGCACACAGACTCATCTATATTTCTTTATAATTATTGTTGTGATAGTTATCGTAGCTAACGTATCTTAAGGTTGTGCGCTCGTGAAACTTTATAGACACAAAACTCGATCAATTTAACTAAAATATTTCCAACTCGAGGCATGAACAAATTAAATGTACATTAACATAACCCGCGGGCGTTACTAGCAAGTTGTAGAAATCTTGCAAACAGGTTCAAATGTTCAACGTAGATAAAAAGGCTTCGTAGTCATTATTATTATTATACGGATATGAGTCTATAGAGTGCGGCATGCTGTTGTTCAGTAATACTCTACTATCACAGATTCTCAGGTACAA
This sequence comes from Spergularia azorica, assembly GCA_038382645.1. Lineage (NCBI taxonomy): Eukaryota > Viridiplantae > Streptophyta > Magnoliopsida > Caryophyllales > Caryophyllaceae > Spergularia > Spergularia azorica. The sequence goes on along the minus strand of JBBYHQ010008109.1, from coordinate 7,947 downwards.
TGCGTAATAATATATAGATATGCACTTGTGCTAAATGAATCGAAGTGTTTCATTGAACACACATGCATGTTACTAGCTAGCTAGAGCTAGCTAGATCGGGGCAATCTGGCAATTATGACAGGTGAAACACCGCGACGAAGATGCCTCCAGGGTGGTATAGACAGTATGAGTCTCCAGATTGGCTACGGTATGCAGACGCATTCAGTTTCGCTTCGACCACGTTCCAATCAACTGGTCCAATTGGCCCGGCTTCTATATAAGCCTGTAGAATATTGACATCGATCAACAACTTGTTTGATCGAAAAGAATCACACAACATGTATATACACTTAAATTTAACAACCGACGACAAATGCATGCAAGCTACAACTTCATCGATCAACATTATATTGAATTAAATAGAATAAAAAGCAAGCTAGCCAAAACTGGCCCTGCCTTAATTAAAAACCGATAATACCTTGTTGTTAACACGGTCAAAAGCCACAATCCATTTGCGCGCAGTTGGGACGTGTTCGCCATCGGCGTACACTACACCACCTTTGGAACCACCGGGGAGCGGGCCGCGGTGCTCAAACCTCACATAGTCGTCTGCAGGTTCGGTTGGTGGAACAAGTGCAGGGTAAGGCACTGTGGCATTTCCAGACCAATCATGTTTCCCGACGACGAACACGTCTTTGAAGTTACGATTCACGAGAATGCCAGAAGTAACAGTTTCACCCTGGAGATCATCAGCTTTGTTCTTTATTTCATCTGCAGCATCTTTTATCAGCTTCTCCACAGCAGCCTTCTCCTCAGCGCTAATCATTGCTGTTATTTCTTCAGTAAGGACTTGATTTGTCGCCATTTTTCCTTTAAATTTTGACATGTTAACGATCAGTTAATATAAGACAATTGCAACGTACAAGTATATTACATACATCTACTGGAATTCTCAGATTACATTGAACTGAACTGAATTGAATTAATTAATTAATTCATTTTTCACGATGCGGTATATATTATGATTTTTACAGGAATATATATATATATAATACCTTTGTCGCGAGACGCCGCCTTATCACTGCAAATACACGTACAGATTGAATTTGAAGAAATTGTTGTATTAATTGTTGCATTTCATCGATCAACTTAATATGGCAACACCATATTTATAGACGGGCTGGGCAGGGCACCAACGTACATCCCAAACCATGAGCTACTGCCTCAAGCCGAATGACGCTAGCTAGATAGTGACTTGCTAGTGCGCGGTGACCGTTCACACTTTAATTATGTGCTGTCGTGATGTCGTCGATAAATATAATTTGGCTCGAGGTAGTAATTAATTATCATTTGTCTCTTACATGGATCCTATTTGACAACTCCAAACTACAATGTTTGTGATTTAGCATTGGAGATGCTCTAAGGACAATGCTAGCGATCTAAAATTTAGACAGTCACAATTAAGTATGCCCACACGAATTAGAAGTGGCGGTGTTCTATTTCTAACAAAAAAATGAGTAACGTGTGCACCTTATTTTGTTGAACATTTTATTCCGGACACTCTTCATTAGACATTTTATTCTTAAACACTAAATTGAAAAAAAGTTCCATCAAAAGACAAAAGACAAAAAACAGGAGAGGGATTAGATTCACCACTCACTACTCATCACTACCATCATTGTTTGGCTTAAAGCACAAGCTAATTAAGGGACCATGCATCATGAAGCACATGCAAGCTAATAATGTCCGGTTATTGTATGTTGTCTATAAATTAAATGTGGGGTTGCCGAAGTTGATGAAATGCAAGAAGCAGCCATTTTATCGCACTAATCCCGTGTTTTGATTATTTGAAGGGTTATCGCGTCTTAAAACAAAGGTATATATATACTTCGAGTTCGGTTTTACTTCCATCAAACTGGCACACATACATCTATATTTCTAATTTATATATTAGCTAGATAGTGTTGCTAGACTATTCTAATTTTTCTTTTTGACGAGGATTGCTAGACTATTATGATTGGAAGTAAAAGGCAAAGGCAGTAATAACATCACTTGTTTTTGTGAAAATAGATGTTGCTAATTAATCTATAGTAAGGTTGTGTGATCATGAAACTATACACAGAACTCAACCGATTTAATTAAAATGTTTCGAAGTTCTAACATTCTACAACATGTGACATAATGTCAAAAACTTATGGAGAGAGTATTACCGTACATTATATATTGGACTTGTATAATAAGCAACAAGTATAACTCTGATCATGCCGTAATAACCATAAGACAGGTGAAGGACAATGTATAATGGCTACAAATCAAGCAAATCCTGAAGCGGTATCAGCAGCAGCAGCTTGGCAGAACTCTAAGGGCGGTTATTGGATGACGATTCATGTTAGCCGACCCCAAATCATTTTGGGAATAAAACTTGGTTGTTGTTATTGTTGTTGTTGATGAAATTATTTTAAAGAATACGAAGATAAAGAAAGCTGCCTACTGTCCAAATATGGGTTATTCTCTCACAATAATGGACTTCGATAATATATGCTCTGATCATTTTGCTCTAAAATGCTCCAAGGCTCCAACATCTACGACATGTATACTAATGGACCTTTATACAATATTAAAAATTCGAAGCAACATCTCGACACTGTCGTTGCTTAGAACAATAGAACCTATATATTAAAAGTTTTGTTTTAAGTAGCAAAGACCGTGTTCACTGACTTCAATTAGACCATCTCTCATGCCACGTGGCATTATTCACATGATATTTGTATTTGAAGCCAAGTTATTGATGAAGATTATTGAAGACAAAAAAATACATCAATAGCTTTTGGTAGTTGACAAACGAAACGTTTAAAATCGCAAAAATATCGATATCAAAGGAAAATGGTAAAGTTTGAGAAAATTCTTATCCTTTTAATATGGGTCGTGACTCACCGTTTATGATGCCAAAGGTATATCAGTCCAGAAATGTCGAGGACAAATTGCATGTCGATATTCTCACATGATGAAAATACGATGAAATTAGCTAGGTACGTTATTCTCTCAATTATTTTTGGGGGAATATGCATCTCGTAATATATATACTGTAGAGTGGACTTCCATGCAGATATTATATGCTCTTGGAATTGAATAGTCCAATAATTCTCATAGTGTTAACGTTGTTGTCTCTCAATTCTCATAATGGCGACTGGCGAGATGGTATCATCAGATGGATCCACGGCCAAGTGGAAAATTTCACAAATAGTTATCTTGTGACATTGTCTCAAGATAATAAAATGAATAAAGATTTTTTCTAACATGTGCCCATAATGTACATGATAAGATTTATTTTTCCTTGATTAAGTGATATTGTCCTAAATTAATCAAAAAATTCCACAATTGTTTTCTCAAGTGAGAATATCACTTAATTAAGGAAGGAAGAGGAGTTTTATCATTTGCCCTATGGACACACGTAAGAAAACCCGAATAAATAAATTAATTCAAGAAATATATATATATATATATATATATATATATTGATCAAGAAATATTACAATAAATTAATTCCTAGCATAGTAGAACAATTAAGTGAGCCGCGGTAGGAGGTAATTTCATAAGATGATGGTTTAACTACATACGTTCGCATTGCCGATCTCAAATTACCAACTTAAAAGACCCTTCGCGCCGTATTTGTGACATTACCAATTATAATCCTCATTCAATTCATAATAGTGAATTTTAGTAATGTTAATCGCCATCGTACGCTAAATGGCGGCAATGTTCTACTTCAAACCAGAATTGAGTAACGTGCAACTCATTTTGTTATATATTTAATTTCCGATTTACTTTGTTAACTATTTTTATTATTAAACACTAATTTGAAAAGAAAAAAAAAGTTCCATCAAAAGATAAGAGAGGGATTAGATTCACCACTCACGCACTAGTCATCACTAGCTACCATCATTGTTTGGCTTGAAGCACAAGCTAATTAAGGTTCGGTTATTGTATGTTGTCTATAAATGTGAGGTTGCCGAAGTTGATGAAATAATGCAAGAAGCAGCCACGCACTTATCACACTAATCATCCTAGCCTGTGTTTTGATTTATTATTGAAGTGTTATCGCGTCTCGAAATTAAATCAAAGGTATATACTATATACTTCGAATTCAATTTTGCTTCCTTCAAACTCGCTCACAGACTCATCTATATTTCTTTATAATTATTGTTGTGATAGTTATCGTAGCTAACGTATCGTAAGGTTGTGCGCTCGTGAAACTTTATAGACACAAAACTCGAACAATTTAACTAAAATATTTCCAACTCGAGTCCTAAGAACGGTACGTGTGAGTGTGTGACATCGATCAATTAATGTGTACATATATATATAACTCTATCTGATAATCATGCCGTACAGGTGCGTGGAAGGAGAAATATAATGGCTACAAATGAAGCAAATCCTGAAGCAGCATTATCAGCAGCAGCAGGGCTGAACTCCAAGGTGGAAGCTGCTCTAAAAGAGCTGATGAGCAAGAAAGGCGGCGAAACGAGCAGCCAAGTCTCAATTGAAACAGAAGTTGTTACTCATGGCAACATTGTGAATGGCACTGCTGGTTGTGTGGAAGACGTGTACCTTGTTGAAAAACATGATTGGTCTGGAAGAGAGACTGCACCTTACCCTGCAGTTATTCCGCCGACTGAACAATTCCCTGCAAAGTTTGAACATCGCGGCCCTCTTCCTGGTGGCTCCAAGGGCGCTTTCGTGTATTTCGCGGACGGGAATGGCACAGGCGACTATTATCCCTGGCAATGGATTGTGGCTTTTGACCGCGTAAAGAACAAGGTACGTTCGTATGTAAGTATGTAAGTATGTATATATTATTATATTATTGTTCTAAATAAGTTAAGGGCTCATTTGATATCGTTCTTTCATTATATCTTTTCGAAAAAAATTAGGAGTGTTGATTTAATTTATACAGGCATTTATTCTATGCGGAGGAAGAGGACCAAAACCAGCAGTAGATTGGGGTAGGATTGAAGCGAAACTGGATGCATCGGGAAGCCGTAGCGAATCTGGACGGGCGTACGCTGAGATCAACCCTCAAGGCGTCTTCGTTGCGGTCTTGAAGCGGGACTGGTAGTACATACCCACTGGCGTAATGTTGAACAACAACACTGTATATGTGTTCTTAATCGTATAATAATAACAAGGGCTTGAAGCCTTCATTAGCTTCTACTCCATATATGACATTGTGCGAGATCCATTTCGGATGAGTTTATTATACACTACGCCGTATGCATTATTGTGATTTGCAATGTTGAATTATTGTAGGATATTGTTTTTTTTTTTTTTTCCTTCTTTTTTTCTTTTAAGAGATCAGAATTGTATAGCTAGGATATCGTTGTTCAATGTTGAACATGCAACAATATTCATCGATATTGCTATCTTATGATAAGTTGATTAGTTGATATTCGTAAGGTGAACGACATGTACTGTCCTTTAGTGAATAGTGATCGAACTACAGATATCGAGCCATTCGTTAAAAAAAAAAACTGAAGGAAAGAAATTATTCATCCAATGTAACTGTAACTGAGCCTCTAACTGAAGCTAGCTAAGCTAATTAGCAAGCTACATACAAAAATGTAGTATAACTAACTTGAGTATAATATAACGTCTATCGCCCAACTTTGAAATTGACATGCTACATAGAGAATTTCCTACCTCGGTCGTCGTGTTAATTAAAGTCGTTGTCCCTCGAGGCTCAAGAGTCTCAACTATCATAGTTTCATAATGGCATCCATTAGATCGAGTTTTGATTAACGCGCGTCCTCATCAAAATGATCGATCAATTTATACTGAATGTTTTGATTTGCACACTAGCTAATGTTAGGAAAAAAAAAAAAGCGGACGTCACTGTACTCTTTCCAGGTTAGTGTGTCGTCAAAAATGATAAATCGACGGATTATTGTATATACAAGTATATATCAATTAGCTTTAAATTTAGCGAATTGCTATCCAGATCAAAAGCTTTATTATTGCTATAGTAGAGACTAATGGGTCGTAATAACGAGTTGTAAGAAACGAAGAAGGCTATCATTTTTCATAGGAAAAAGCTCATATATAATCTATATAAGCATTATCGATCGATATCTTTGAATTACAAGCTGAACGAGGGGTGTTATTATATAGAAGTACATAATAGAAGTGGCATCACGATTGACGATCAACCCTCGGTTACGATATATTACGTATATAGAGCATTATATAGCGATCGATCTGTAGATAGTTTATTTTCGATCTGTAGCCAGCTAGTTGCACGGCTATTTAAGCAGAAAACCAGATTTTGACGAGGCTTCTTCCCTCAACAGGCTCAATCGTAGCATACGCCTTTCCACCGTAAGCCGGATCCTCACTTGAACTCTCTGATCCAGACAAACCCAGCCTCACTTCGACATTGTCCCAATCAGTGTCTCCCATTGCCCCGGCCTCGACGTAAACCTGTCATCATATCAGTCGCAATTTCATAATCTTAAGTACGTCTTTGGAATTTTGGATCGAAATTAAGTTTTGGTATGAAAAGCAATTCATCATTATTATGATATTGGAAATTAAGCTTGTTAGTGACGTTAATGTTTGGACATACATAGGTGATGATGATATGAAAATTAATGTCAGCTAATTCAGTTAATACAGTCTGAGTCTGAAACAAAAAGAGAGACGCACGCGACACACATACGTACATACCTTGTTGGCGACACAGTCGAAAGCCACGAGCCACTTGCGGTCGGTGGATTCCCGGCCGTCGGCGTAAACGACACCTCCTTTAGAGCCTTTTGGAAGGAGACCTTCATGAACAAAGATAGCAGGTTGGCCTTGTTTGGACCAAACTATGGGGTCTGGGTATGGCTTGCTCACATTTCCAGCCCAATTATGCTTGGCAATGGGCACCAAGTCTTTGAGATCCTTAGTCTGATTCCAGATGAGACCTTGTGTTATTCCATTACCGCCGGGAATGACTATGTCGAAAGCCGAGTTTCCGGCAGCCGCCTTGAACAGCTCTTGTACAGCTGCTCTGCCCTCCACTGCAACGCCGGCCATGTGTTTTTGGTATGTGTGTATGTGTTACCTTTGTTGTTTACGTTTCTTGCTGTGTGTGTTGTTGTGAATGAAAGAATGTTACAACCTCATATTTATAGGCGGCCAAACAGAGCACTGATTCGATGATTACCCTTTTCTTTTCACGGCAATTTTTGTTTAGGATACCCATAAAAAAAAATAAAGTATTTGGCCCTTATTAGGGGTCTATGGTTGGACAAATATGATTTTTTGATTGGTAGTATATTTGAGACAGTTATATTGAGTGGGTGAGAGTGAGTAATTTATTAAATTGCCTAGGAAAATATTGGCGATAAGATTGAGCTACGATAGTAACATTATGTGTAATTGTTGCAAAAACTTACGTTGCATGTAGTGGTAGAATAATCATGTAAAAATAAAATAATTTAAAGTGTCTATACATCAAACATCTCGGTACTAACATTAAGTTTACTATCTGATCAAACTTTTAAAACTTGCTAACAGATCGTTTTAATTTCAAAGAACATGATAGGGCATCTATCTTTGGCTATTCATATATGTGATGGGTTGTTCTGTTACTATTTTATGATTCCAAAGGCATTCAAAGAGTAGAAATGTCTAGGACCAATTTTGAGTAGTTTTTCTCACATGATGAAATCGTTTGAAAGAATATTGAGATAAAATAAAAAATGCTACGGGCCAAATATTTGGGTTATTCTTTCACAATAATAATGGACTTGGGGATATGCTCTTGAAAAATGCTCCAATATCTCAAAATGTATACTAATGGGCCTAGAGTTATATGCGTTGAAATACCTACTCCAATTTGTGATTGTAGTGCATTTTTCTGATCTGATTTGATTTGATTTGAATTGAACTGATATGATTTGATTTGATTTGAATAAACTTGATTTG
>JBBYHQ010008080.1:0-11161 GCA_038382645.1 Spergularia azorica | reverse complement strand
CCAGTCATCGACAATCCAATGAACCGACAGAAAGGTAGCTTTCAGTAATTCAGTTTCCTCATGAGTTTTTCAGTGTGCGTAACAATGTCATATCAATGATAAGTTATATCTTCCAGGTTGGGAAAGAATGGTTCTTCAAATCCTGTTTCTTGGACCCTCAAATTTGCTAGAACCAAATGCCTCGTTCGCTCAGATGTCACAGAAGTTAATCGTCTCTCCTATTGTGAAAACACTGGTCTTCAGCAAAGTTCCGGAGAAGGTATAGCTCTAATTTCATCTATCTGATTCACTGTAACTTGTATGATATCTCAATATTGTGCCAATCTATATTTGTCAAGTTCACGTTTAGATTATCAAGTTGTATCGTTGGATCTTATAGTAAAGCGTCAACTTCAAGTTTCTGGACCATGCCAACATTGCCAAGAATGTTAGCCTGGCTGGTTACAAGTTTGGCTGTGCTATATATAGGCTGCTAAGCTGTGTTATCACTTAGTCCTGCTTCTTATGTATGTTTGTATGTGACGGATGCTCAGGTACGGGATTGGATTGACAGAATAGCTAGAGACTGGAAATTCAAGAGGATAATCACTGCGCATTTTGAAGCTCCGATAAAAGCTGGCAGGTCGGAATTCTTAGCTGCATTCGGCTTTCTGGATGACCTATTAGGTGAACGTTATGTTACTCGGCCTTCCCTCTCTCTCCTTTTCGCTTCATTCATGGGAAAGGCGGCGAGTTATTTCCCTCCAGATGATATGAAGACATTATCCTCACTTGATCAGTTCTTAGTCTCTGTAGGAGCTGTCAAGAAGACTGTGTCAGGTAGAAAGAGATGATAATACATTAATACATGTCTTCATTAGCACGCACATTCAAATACTCGAAAAGTTTTGTGTATAATCGTTGCATCTTCGTTCGTATATATTATTGTCATACTCCAAAGGTCTAGTATACCTTTTCCATAATTGTCGCGTCTTGTGAGTATGATTCTACTTATAACTAATAGCCGAGGTCTCCAGTGGAGACAAACTTTTAGAGTTTTGCTAGTTGCAGTTGCATAAAATCGTAAACTGGGGTGATTATGCTTTTGTGGAGTAAGCACATTTCAAATAATATATTGATATTTTCAATATTTGTACCAACTTTTGTAATTTACGTAGTATTATTTATAATTAATATATCTATTAAATAATTTAATGTTTGTACCATCATAAATATTGAAGTGTTATATGACGATTATATTAACAAAATTTCAGATTTCACTAAAAATAAGTCAACACTTCACGAATTCATATACTCCGTAGATGCGTGCTTTGTCAATTGTTCTATCAATAAGTATTATGAAAGACGGTTTCTTAATTGTTCGATATTGTTTCGGCGGTGTATAGTGTGAAATTTGAATTTCTTTTTCTTCATCTTTAGATTGAAACAAAGAATTAGTCAATCCATTCATATTTGCCTTGCTATAACTTTGTCAGGCTTATGACCAAGTTACACAAAATAAGGATCTTTGAACTAGTTTATCAAATACAAAATCGTCAAAAAAAAAAAAAACATTAATTGTTTTAAAAGAGAGACATGGATTAGCTAAGTGCGATAATTAAGGATCTTGTCAATTTATACACTGATAAAGCTACTTAATCATTACAAGAACATTTTGCAACTTCAAGTTGAATTGATATGTTGAGGTATACTCCTCCATCGATAGAGTTCTTCTTAGATTTTGTGTGTTGATTTCCAAGGAGTGATGATATCAACAAAGGTATGCATATTATATAGTGTGTGTTTCTTAGTTAAACTACTTGTTAGATGAGGCAATATAGTGTACAGGGAGCCGATATTTGCACTGCAATTCTGTGATTAATTTGTACACTCATCCATATGAGTCACAGTAGTTTTTAATATTTTTCTTACAACTTATAAGAAGTATAAAAACAATTAGCAGAATGTCTCATACTAGATGTATTTATTGACTCATTTTTGGAACTTTTCCCTTGATCTATGTCTTGCACACTGCCCAACTACTATGGTTCTTTAGCCACTTGTTGTATAATACGGAGTAAGTATTAGTATAAATTAAAAACTACCATTTCTTAAATTTGTGAATTAATAGAACTTCAATATATAGTGAGATAGCTAGCCTGATAAACAGACAAAATAAGTAATACAATATTAATAATTCATAACCATTTCTAGTGTCATGGTCGTATTTTAATCTTATTCACAAGAAAAACAAAGCTTTATTTCTCAAGACGATATAAAGTCTTTTTTTTTTTTTTTTGAAATATAATTATAGAAAATTAAAATGTAATTGTCTTGTTGTTGTTTCCATTGCTTCCTTCATTCAATGATTAGAATTGATAAAATCATTATGTTATGATGAAGGTATTCGGAATGGTTCCACATATGTCGAACAAAAGTGGTTTCCCATTCTTTATGATATTAATAATCGACTTATTGGCGTCAAAAAGAGTCTTATGCGTTGTTAATCGTTCAAGTTTTCCACAAGATTTTCTCTTTGGTGCAGGCTCAGCTTCTTATCAAGTAAGTTGTTCATGTATATATAGTTTTATTATTACTTGTGATTTTTTTTTTTTTTTTGGAATGCTACTTGTGATTGTTACTCTTATAAATTTACACATTTTAATATTGTTTTTTCTTGTACAATAATATAAGTAGGCTTGTTCCGTACGAAAGAAGATTCTTTTTTTTTTCACGTAAAAAGTAGGTTCTCGATTTTGTAATGGTATATAGAACTATTACATAATATGTTAAATCATTTCACGGTAATTCCAGTAAAGTATATAAAAAATTGCATTACATAATATGGTTTTCTCCCAAAACAATATGTGTTGTTTAAGGATTGAGACCCCTGGTGTTGAAAAATAACTCTACACGGTAGAGTTTACTTAAAAAGGAAAATTAACTCTACCATGTACATTTATCTCTTGTTTTCATAAATACATTTTCAATTATATTTTCCGTTTATAGTAAACTCTACCAACTCTATCTATGAAAAAATAACTCTAGGGGATCTGAATCCGTTGTTTAAATGATAATAAAACTTTAGCTAATTTTAGGGTTAATTAACTTGTTACTATCTTTTGTTTTTTTTTGCTTAAGTCTCTCTCGGAATGTATTATTTACTTAAAATTCTAGTCTATATATTTCATATGTTTCATAAGTTTGATACTTATGAGTTATGATATGCTATGATAGGTTGAAGGGGCCACAAATATTGATGGTAGAGGAATTAGCAATTGGGATTACTATCTTCACAAAGATCCAAGTATGTATACGTAGTCTTTTGTGTAACTTCGTGTCTTTACTCGCTAACTTCGTTCGTAGATCGGAATGTTAATGGAGTAAGAAAGATGTAGAAGGTTGATAAAAAAAATAATAAGATAATGTTGGACTTTCATTAATTTTCTTGGTTTAATTGTTTTCGTACCTTAACTAATGGGTGAGATTGAGGAAGTATTTAAAATTAAACATTTGTCAAATTATAATATTTCTAGGCGAAGAAACCATGTTATAACATTTTAAAGGTTTTTTGATTGATAGTTTTTCTAACGTCTGTCACTGCGCACATGATAAAAACACTTTTATTTTCTTAAAAAGTGATAGTTTCCTCAATCAATCAATGAGGTCTCATATTTGTTTTTTTTTTTTAAGTGATCGAGAATCTCACTTAATTAAGGAATGAAATGTGTTCGTAACATGTACACAGTGGGCACACGTTAAAAAAACCGAAAATATTAATTACTCATGGCATTCATGCATCATTATAGGTAAACTATTATGTTAACTTTTGTTGCATATATCATATTGAACTTTTTTACATTATTCACTACTTAATTACTCAGAGGGGATTCTATTCTACAATAGCTACGAAGGTTTGGTAGCCATTGATAAGAGAAATAAATCTGACCATTCATTCTTATTATGAAATCTAAACCGTCAAAATTTTGACTTTAGAAAAAAAATAAAAGGAAATATAAAAAAATCAACCCAACCCCCAACCCTTTCATTTTCTCTCTCCACCCCCGTCCCCTTCCCACCAGTCCACCAACCTCTCAACCACCGCCGCCTTGCCAGCCTATGCCTACTGACCCACGCCACCTCTCCCATCACCAAATTCCCCATCTCCGACTAAACCACCCTGGCCACCCCCATTCCCCACCCCCACGAGTCTATCTTTCTCTCTCTAATTTCCCTCCATCTTTTTCCTCTCATTTTCGGCTAATAGCAGCTCCGCCGCCCCCCCACCGCGCTTTTGCCTCCACCGCATTCCTTATCCCCTGCGGCCGTCGGAGCGGGCCAATGCCTCTGGAAGGAGAGGACGTGGTAGGAGAGAGAAACAAAAGAGAAAGGAAAAAGAGGGGAGGAGAAGATAAAGGCCCCGTCGCGGAACGGGGGCCACGGCTGCCGGAATCCGAGTGATCTGACTGTCGAGCTGGCTGGAGAGGCGCTGGTATTAGTGCAAGTAGGGGGCGGCCGACGGTGGAGCAAGGGTGACACGAGTGGAGGGGGAAGGGGGAGGAGAGAGAAAACGAAGGGGATGTATTTTTTTTTTTTTAATTTTTAGGGTCAATCCTAATTAAAGGTTAGGATCTATTTAATCAAAATCAACGGACAGTATTGATCCCTCTATAATGGCTACCAAAGTCTCGTAGCTATTGCAGAATTACTAAAGAAACAGATGGTAAAAGTCATTCAAACATCTTTTGTTTCAAAATATTATTACAAGTCTTATATAAATTAGAAACTGAATATAAACACATCATATTCACTTCACGTTTGGGAACTTAAAATTGATATAAATGATGTGAATTCAATCTTGAAAGTTGAAATGATGGGATCTAATTCCGATTCCTAAATCATGTTTGCAAACTACCCATAGAATTGGTTGCAGACTCCCCTTCCGTCCCCTTTCTCCCACGTTAACGCCAAACCGACTATTTGCTGCTACACGCCACCCATACTAACGCCGCTCTCACCTTCTGCCACCACCACTTCCGATCTTGGCCAACCCAACTGATCCCAACAAACAGTCAACCAAGGAAAGAAGAGAAGAGGGGTGAAGGTTGCGGGCTAGGCTTTAGGTGGAGGAACGGACAGCGGCTTGCCGACGACGTGTATGACAGCAGACAGTGGAGCAATTAGGGCAGCTGATGAGGATGGTGGGAGTAGAGAGAAAACAGATGGGGCACAGTGAGAGGAGAGAGCTGTCAAACAGGTAGCTTTCGTAGTTCCCTCAAATGCTCAGACCTGATCTGCAACCTGCAACAAACAATCCCTGAGTTTATCCTGGTGCAGCAAGACCTCTATGAGGCTACCCTTGTTCGGGGCTTTCCATAAAATAATGACAGCTACTCCACTTCACGGAAAAGGGAGCTGCAGCACCGTTGGTAGCGATAGAGACTTTAGGAATAGCTGCCTAACATAGCTTGCTGTAACGGATAATGGACGAACCATGGCTTATCAAAGTCCTTGCCATAACTTGCATACTCCTCAGTATTTGTGTAGGGGCATGTATGGGAGACTCGTATCTTCTCAGGCACAATCTATAAGAATGTAACATATAGCTATGCTCATGGTATGATCCGACTAGCAAAATCACTTTGCCCTCTGTGTCCAATTATATCGTAACTTTCTGTACAACAAAGTAGATTCAAGTTAGAATATTGGACAAACCGATCTTTTACAAATTGTGTACATCTTTAGTGAAAAATAATGTAACTAAATAAAAAGTTTCTAAGCAACAGAACACAGACACCCAAAACCAAAAGACAGAGTTGAAGCTTATTTGTAGAAAGGAAAGAAAGATTGTTGATTCTGCAAATAATTTGCAATAATATCTGATGCCTGATAAGCATCAAAGCAAGTTATCCTGGTATATAATATATTTTTAATTTGACTCTTATCCTGGTAAGCATCGAAGCAAGTTACTCATATTTAATTTGGTGGATCCTGATGCTTACTCTATAATGTTTTTTCAGTGAATAGCTAACAAGCAAGAACAGAGGCAACAACGATGAAGCAAACTGAGTGCAGCCATCTTAGAGGATGACATCAAAGTTAAAACCCAAAAGAAGTAATAAAAAGGAAACAGCGGAGATGGGAACAGAAACATCGCAGAAAGCGCTTGCAAGAAGAAGTTACAATATTGAAAGTTCTGTGTACAACCACTACATAGCTTATTGTGTGCAATGGTGAATCGGCCACCAATAAGCCAAAATATATCACCAATAGGTCAAAACTAGACACCGAGTTCTCAAGCTACTGGTGACATGAAGATTTGGTGGCATGTTTTCACCAATTAGTGATTTTTCTTTTGGCACATCAATTCCCGTTCTATTCTAAAATAACAAACTCATAATAAAAAAGAACAGAGTATGTCAATTACCTTCACTCTGCCTTCTCCCGTGCCTCCAATCTATAGGTTTCTTGGCTCTGCTGTACCAACCCTTTATTGTCATTCTCAAATGGTAATACTATCACTGTTGCAGCTGGCACAGTTTCCCAACGATCTTTCAACATTTTCATGAACTTTAATACCATTGTCCTCCGGAATTCCAGCTCACGTGTAAAGGAATCAAATATGAAGAATGCAAGAATGTACTTGAAAGGGAATATGAGTAGAATCGTAGCAGAAGATAACAGAACCAAGGCCACCTCGTTCGTAATCTGCAAAGCACCATAAGGGCAAGTGAGATGAATTCTATACATGATAATATTGTTTCAGGAAAGATAGCACTGATTCATTTTAAGACGTTATTGCAACAAACTTAAACGTATGCTAAGAGTTGCTGTTTCCACAGAATAAATAATTGGAAGTAAAAAAAAAAAAAAAAGAGCAGTCAACATCACTTCCTCTACAAGGCTATACCTTGTTCCATTACCTAAGAGGTAACAAACTAAGAATGTAAAGTGTTTTGGGTGGGAACATCCGCAACAGCAGTTAACCACATGTCACGTATCCCTTCTAATACATCAGAAAAAGAGCAATATAAGCCAAGAAGTGCTTGCGCAAACATTACAAAGAAGCGCAATTCCGTTGTATAACCATGATAGGGATACCGTTAAGAGCATTGTTGATTTGCTGACAAAGAATCTAGGGAAACAACCATTCTGCAAAGGTAATTAAACGAATATGCGCTAATGGGCAGCTACCATGGAAAATCTTCTCCATATTGCTTCCTGTACTAAGTACCCAAGCCTCGAAATCTAATACTGAGAAAATCTACAATTGGAGCACGACAAACCGACTGCTCTCACTCTTAAGCCCAGAGTGGTAAGCTCTCCGTGTCTGTAGATTGTCTCAAGAGTTGATTATTGATTTCTTCCTACCACCAGGTCCAGCATTAGCCTTTTACTTTCAATGGAACTAGAGATTCTCAAATGCCACTCATGATCCTGCTTAATTAAGCAGAATTTGGTCCAGTGATTGACATCAAAACAGATTTGCAGCTGAAAACACCCAGAGAATCAGTCTCTCACGCCAAATGAACAATATCCAGAATCGAAGTAAAGCAATCAACTCATTCATCTCCCACCAGTAAGAAGACTTTTGCAGACGGAGTTTCCAAGAATGCCCCAGAGAATTTTAAAAACAGAGACTGGCACTTTGTAGAGTAGAAAGACCATAAATGCGGGGAGATAGATAGATAGACACACATCTGCCAGCTTTCCAACCCCTTTAATGAATCAACATCAAGTATCAATCTGAAAATTTGGAAATGACTTTCCAAGGGGATGCATAAGCAGTAAAATTCAAGCCAACGAATCGAAAACATCACTACGGATGCCACAGCAATTTCTTATTATACAGTGCAACAAAAAGGAGGCACTAATGGGAAATGCCACCATCTCCCCAAAAGAGCTATAGTTTGGTGCACCATTCAGCCAAAACCCTAGCATACAACAATATCTCAACTCACAAGATGATCTCTCTCTTTTCACACTTTCACAGGTACTCAGCCACATAAAATCTCTCAGAATCTTCTCAATTCGATCAGCCACACCATCGTTCAATTTAAACGAGAGATAATGGCAAGAAAGACAAGAACTAATAACAGTAATTCTCCATTCCAAACGAAAATAAGCACCTTTTCAGTTTCCATTCTCTAGGTTCTTAGCCAATCTAGCAACAGACTGATCCGAAAAACTAGTTGTACCTGGAGTACCCCTAATTCCCAAAGAAAGACAAATGTAAATTATTGGCCAATAAAGAGCCTGGCAAGCAATCACTTGAATTTTATTTTGCTCCACGCCAAGTCCAGCAATTTCGCATTTAGCCAAGATTTATTTTTCATGCCAGAGACAAGTACAAACACTTCCAAAATCGAGAGGACACACTGAAAAGTGCTCCTCTCCCACGAAAGTAATCAAGTAACATAGGCAAACTTAAGATGAGTAACACGAACTCGCTTTCCTGACATAATCACCAGCTGTCTACAAGATCCTGCTTAACCAGAATGAAAATGGCAACAATAGGGAACCCCCCCTGCTACAGATAGAAGTGACCACTCTATAGGCGTTCCACAATTAAGTACACTTTTAACAAACACCGCTCATCCACTGCCTTCAACAAGTGCCAAATCCCTACATCTGAGCACCCAATCTAGGATTGCCCAACTCACCCCTGTCAAATGCCTTCTACAAAGTTTAACTTAAGAAAGGGAACACTGTAAACCTCTGTGTCAAGCCTTATAAAGGCTCATTTGCAGACAGAGCAGTGTCCAGAAGTACCGCGCCTCAAACAAGTCACTCAGAGAACACAAAGAGGAGAGGAAAGGACCACATGCCAGGTATCTTAGTAGTAAAAAGGAACCGACAAGAAAGGTCCTACAAGAACTATACTTAAGACTTTCCACTAAAAAAAACAGGAATCAGGGAAAAACTCAAAGATGCGAGGAAGTAAAAATAAACACACATTTCACAAAATCAAGAAGATATCATGTTTGGATGGATGCAGGAAATTAAACATACCTGGGGCTGACCAGCAAGAATGATAGTCCGCAATTTCAGAAGCGCGACATTTAGATCTTGAAGATAGTTCTCCATATCACGCATAGCCTTCTTAAGGGCCATGATCTTCTGAATTGTGTTAGAAGGTGGCTGATCACGAATGGTGACCTTCCCAAAATATCTTCCGAGACGACCTTGCTCCTTCAGTGCCTTTATCGAAAGCATGGCTGTAGCTGCTACAACTAATGTTGCAGGAAGTACATATCCAAGAAGATTTCTGACAGTAAGAAAAGAGGGAACATAATTAATCCAGGAACATTTTATGTAATGAATGCGATAAAATCTTGAACTGTAAACTGTAAAGACAAATGCAAGTACCTGAAGATGATGGAATACGTGAAAGCCAGAAAAGAGATGGTCAAGAACGGATCCTCCCAGCGTCTAAGCTTGTCAAAATTTCTCATCATAATTGTAAGTGGAAGCACAAGCTCCTGAAATGAAGTAAAAGTTATATTTTATCTCCACACTGAAGTTTCGAATCCCCTCTTTTCAGTACTTTTGCTTATGTCAGCATGTGTATGCAGTTACAAAGAGCTATATCACAGTGTTTTCTAGAGCATAAGTTGATAGGGCAGTAGAACTTTTACCAGTACAAGAAAAGCAGACTGACCTTGAAAAGGTCAATGTTGCTTGGTATCCCTTCCAGGGTAGCAGCATCAATAGTAGCCTGTGTCTTTTCAACAACTTTATATTTATCCCTACATGTTGCGGCAGCCCTTTCGATCAATGAACTACCACCCACAACTAGATGTTTGCTTATCATCAGCCCTTGCCTAAGGGCAGCATTCCTCCAAAAAGAAAGAGAGCTATTCGAAGCCCAAGATGGAGATCTCATCCACTGTCTCAGATATACACTTCCATCTATGTCGTGGACTTGTCTCTTTACAGAAACCTCATCTGTAGACCTAGTCTTTTGAGTTGGAGGACTTCTCGCCTCTCCAAACCTCGAAAGTAGCGGTCCACCCCAATAACTCAGAGCAAGAGTTTGACTAACAATATCCCCATGTGGAGCACGTAGCAAATACGAGAAGTGAACAAGTTTAATTGGGTCATCCAATAGCTTCCGCACGGATTGGAGAGATTGCAGTCTAGAGATGCTGCAAACGGCATCAATTTCAGCCCTTTTCTTTCCTTTATTTGCACCATAAACATAGGAAACAGAATCATCTTCAGGTCTATATTCAATTATGAACTTGTGAAGAGCAATGACTTCACTTATGGATGCATGCCAGACATCTCGTCTCATTTCACCCCCAAGATCAATGAACTCCAGCACCCATGCCTTGGATCTAATTTGCATGAAGAGGATTTTTTTTCAGCAAATAGTATCAATAGAATAGCTAAGACAAGCTTCTACTAGTATCTGAATGCTCATTACTTTATAAATTTACAAAAAAAGTAATCCATCAAAATGATATCTTTCATAAAGCTCGCCAATGGAATACATTTCTAATGCCTACCTTTTCTTTGTTTAGATAAGAAAAAAAAACTCACAAATAACAAATTATGAACGTCATCAACAGAGGAAGAGAGTCTTTCAATGAATATCAATATTACGGAGAAAAAGGATGGAACTTTGACCGCTGGGCAGGTATGCTTCTCTCCTGTGCTGGAGAGGCCCAATTGATAACTCTATCCTACTAGGTATCCAAAACCTCTGGTGCATTGCCTGTCTCCTCCCAAAGACTATTATGAAAAGTATCAGCAAGCTGTGCAAAAACATCATCTGGGAGGACCTCACACCAAAAAAAAAAAAAAAAAACCTTCTTCTGGCAGCGTACAACTGACCACCAGAGAATTTTCTATAACTGTAGGGCTTCTATTTGCAAGCCTAATGAAGGAGGTCTTCGCATCAAAGGTATCATAAGTTGGAGAAAAGCAGTCCTTAACCAAATGGTAGCCAATTGGCAGTGTGACAATACCCTGACACCTTATACAAATGAGAGAGTGTGAAACCAAATCCAGGCACATTAGTATGAGAATATTAGGTTCATATAGTGGTGACCTTGGTGCAATTATTAGTCTAAATTTCTAAAAAAAAATAAGAATCTTTTTAAACAGTTTAGCACAAAAACACTTGATCCTTCATTTGCATCTTATGTTGGTTTTCTTAAGAATTGTGCCCAAATGA
>JBBYHQ010008062.1:0-11163 GCA_038382645.1 Spergularia azorica | reverse complement strand
CCATGGATCTTATAACTCTAATTCATGGATTTTATAGATGATGTCCATGGATCTTATCAATTATGTTCATGGATGTACAATGTATGTCCAAAAATCATGATCCATGACACAAGATATTAAAATCCATGACTAACCTGATTAAGGTACAGCGATAATGGAGGTTGGCGACGTGGGAGGGCGGCGGCGTGGTGCTGGACGATGATGATGGTGGTGAGCGACGAAGAGGGAGGGAGAATAGGAGAAAGAAAGAAAAAAAAATAAATAAAATAATGTGAAGCAGATATGAGGAAGGAATAAGATGAGCTTTTTCTTATATTTTTCGCCCAGCCAATCAATGCTTGCCACGTGGCTCGGAGCACGATGCACTCTGTGTTCCCTGAAGCACAGTATAATTTGCGAGTTTCACTTGATATAACTTGTACAAACTAACAAACTGTTGGGTATTTCCCATACGTGTAAAATTGTCCCACGTTGAAAAAATAAGAGAAGTGGGAGGTGTTTATAAGTGTGGTTGTGTCTCTTTACCCATTGGCTTAAGCTTTTTGGTATGATTGGGCTGGAACACACTTATAAACCGGGCTACCCAACTCTGTTTTCGGACCAACACAATCAATGATAAAATTGAGGTAGCAGGGGCGAATTTGATCTCATAAGATTGGGGTAGACTTTCTAAATTAAAGAATTTAAGCTTTTTTTATATTGAAGAGTTCAGAAAATTTTGAGGTAGCTCATACACCAAGCACTACCCCATAAATTCGCCCGTGCTTGATACAGTAGTATATAAACGACGTGCATACACGTTAATGTAATACACCTTCTTAACGTCGATCGTTATTAGTGTTATCTTTCAAAGTCCCCAACCAAGGTGGTGGAACCATCCCAGTTTGTTCTTGGACAGTGTTGAACAAAGGTGGCAAAGTCCGATAAACGTTAGCAATTTCCGACATGGCACCGCCCCCGACGACCTTATCACTCGAACCCTCGAGGCCGGTCACGCCACCACCACCAGTAGTCCACACACTAATCTTAGGGCTCAAACCCTTGATAGCCTCAGCATTAATCTTGGCAATGTCTTGGAACATGCCATTGTTGATCATCATGTAGTCCCTTAGTGACACGTAATCGCCCCCTAGTGCCTCGAGTAATGTGCGTACGTACGTGCCCTGTGCTTGTGCAAGGGTCAGTATCCCCTCTGCCTCTTTTTTCTTGGCGTAGAGCTCAGCATCAGCTTCTTGTTGACGTGTGTAAAATGATGCTTCAGCTAGGGCTCTTTGTGCAGTGGCTTCTTTTTCTTTCTTGTACAATGTTGCTTCTGCTGCCTTTTGTTGTTGGTATAGTTCCCAATTTGCTTCTTGCACCTTTAGTCAAGTAACATTTATTCAAAATCGCTATAAAACATTGATCGTAAAATCAAATACTTTAGAAGACGGTCAAGTTACTATGTTTTGATTTGACGACATAAGTTTTACTCCGATTTTCAGCACAATTAGTTATGAACTTCCAATTCACAAACATTTTGATAGAGAAGATAAGATCTTAGTCAAAGTAGACTTGCTAGCTAGGAGCCTACGACAGTTGTAGTTATCAAGTTCAATTCGGAAACATTATTTTGATAGAGTATACAACATCTTAATTAGTCAGAAACTTGACTACGACATTGCATTGTAATACCATCTTACTCAAAACTTAGAATACCGAACATTCTGATAAAGGAAAACAGTTAATCAAAGATTTGCGCACTACATCTATATTGTTATAACGTATCGAAAAAAGAAATTGTTGTAATTTTGTAAGTTCACAGTACTAACCTTAGTCTCATACTCAACACTAGCTTTACTCAAAAACTCAGCTTTGAGTTTCTCAGTTTGAGTCAGAGCATTCAAAACCTCAACCTCCTTCTGCAACTCTGCTTCTCTCAACAAAACTGCTTTCTGTGCTTCAACTTCAGCTACCTGAGCATCCTTCGTCCAGCCAGCTTTCTTCGTCGCCAAGTCGGCATTGATCTTAGCTACATCTGCTTTCCTTTCATTCTCATAGATTTCCACCTCTGACCTCACTTTCAGCTCTTCCTTCTTTGCCTGTCCAGTCCTTTTCACAGCTATAATCTTCGTCTCTGAGTCGATTTGAGCCGCATTTTGAAGTGTCTCTCCTTCCCTTGACTTTGATCCTATTTCTCCTTTCATCCTCGCCTCCGCGACATCTATCTTAGCCTACATGTATACATAAAACAGTCCAAAACACTCATAATGAATAACAACTATGCTTTAAGTCCTTACTCCCCACCACAATTTCATCACTAATAGATCAAAATACGACACAAAAGTTGGTAGATTTGGGTATACTAGTGACCATTGCACAATAAAGGTGTATGCAATGGTTGCACCCAAAAGTTTCACTACGTATATACGACACTCCAAAACCAAAAACTCTATTCAGACCAAAAAAAAATTGATCAAGAAGCTAAGGAAAAATGCCTACCTGGTTGGCAGCTTCCATTTGGGTCTTTTGACCCAAATAAGAGAAGTATTCATGGCCAGGAATGTCGACCAACTGTTTAATGTTAGCATTGTAAATCAGCAGCCCAAATTGGTCAAGCTCAAGCTGCACCTTTGCAAACACCTCCTGTTTGAAGTGTTTGGTCCCCTGAAACACGTCTTCCATGGTCATGGACGCGGCAAGGACTCTTGTTTCACCCTCGATCACACCTTGGACAAGCTCAGTGACATGGTCAGAGAGCTTATCATGTGGAGAAATAAGCTTAGCATACTTGATAAGACTTTCGTCATCAGTCACCCTTGGTCCGATTGTGAAGACTGCTGGCAGGATGAAGGGCAGCTTTTCGGAACTCATAGCTTGCACCTCGAACTGGTAGTTGACCGGAGAGATGTCGAATCTGGAACATGACTGCCCGGGAAACACCCATGACTTCTTAGCTAGCTTAATATCCGGTATCCCTGCCCCAGTGATCACCAAGTACTCCGACGCACTAGCAACTCTATACATTTTGTATGGTCGAGATACAATGTCACAGGTTCGAAAATTTTATACAACTGTTTAGGCCTGATTTTGATTTAATAATGAGAGTAATTCGAACCAAATAATTAGCAATTATACTGCGATATGATTATAGTGGAGAAAGATGATTTGAGTACTTTGACCAAAGCACAAAAGAAATGCAAGTTCATGGAAAGATGTTAATGGTTCCTTGCGAATTATTTATATGCATTAGTGCCAGGCTAGCCAAGTTGGCTCCTAATGAATTTTCTTTAATTACGACTTAGACAGCAACACTCAACGACTCTGGTATGTACCAAACAAAATTGCGTGAATATTAAGATTGAAACGAATCAGGCTGCTATGCGATAGCGACAACAATTAAGCGTTGTTGATCAAATAATTTCGATAATAAAACGACCAAATTGGAGTATTTGTCATACCCTTAAATTGATTTCAAACTAGGTGTCTACTCCAGCTAGAGTTATAATCTAAAGTCGGCAGAGAATTGTATTCATCATTTAAACATCGAAAAAACGAGAGAATAGTATTCCCTCCATAAAGAAAGATAACGTCCTAGCTAAGGATGATTAGTAGGCATTACAGTCTGAACTTCCTAGACTGATTGACAATTCAAATCCCAGTGGACCGTAATGCCAGCGGTTATGGTACCCTGGCAAAAACTAGCTGTGCAAAGCCCGGACACGAGTATAATGAGCAAACCATCTTTTCATCAAAAAACCATCTTTTCATCAAACTCAGACCATCTCGTTAAAACACTAGCAAAAGGGTTCTTTAATGACTATTGACTCGAAACATAATCACAGTCCCCCAGAGGCCTGAATGCCCTCCTAAGAAGGAACCAAATCAGCAGGGTAACCTGAGTATCACATCAGCCAGTTGAGCTATACAGATGAAGTCCAATACCATCCTAAAGCCTACAGAAAATCAGAAACCAGCAACTGTCGGTACTCATCTCCGAAATTATAAGGAACCTACGTTCCAAGATGACTGAAACCCAAATAGACCAAGTCTAGCACAGCATTGAATACATCAAATTAACACCCCAATTGCAATTTGCAAATACGAATTTATAAAATACGTTCAACAACAGCACTGAAAAATGCCAACTAGCAAACGTTGGGGGTCAAAAGACATGTATAATGATCCGTGCTAGCTAGGCAAATATGGGAGATATCACGAAACCATCAAAGTTAATATTAAACCATGACACAAGGCCCGATGGGCATGGCCGCAAGAGGTGTGTGAATAACAGCCAAGAGGTCTGAACAACTAGATAACATATGAATGACATGAAGCAAAATTATCTGGCGATACCAAAATTCGGAAATAGAGTAGCCAATAGCTCTAAGATCCACATACAACTCTTCTAATGTCATTCAACCATAAACTTAAAAAAAGGTTTCATTTGATTACTGAATCTAACATCATGACCTCACGACAGTTTATGCAGCAGTGAAGGCCTTCTTTCCACCTGAAGCTGAACCAGCAGGAATAACCTTCAACACATTGAATCTGACAGTCTTCGACAATGGCCTGTGTACCAACAGAGAGCAGGAGAATTAGTCCAGATGAAAGAAAAAAATGCAATGAGGAACAGAGTATATTTTTTCAATCTGAAAGCAGAACACAGAAAGGATAACTGACCTGCACTGTCCAATAATAACATGATCTCCCTCCTTGACACGGAAGCATGGTGAGACGTGTGCAGCAATGTTGGAGTGCCTCTTCTCATATCTGTTGACAAGTACAGAGTAAATTATCAGCAACAATTACACAGCAACGACAAGAACATCACCCTTCCCAAAACAAAAGAGACCCAGAAATGCAACAGCGAACAATCCAATGTATACAAACCTTTGGTATTTCTTGATGTAATGAAGGTAGTTCCGGCGAACAATGATGGTCCTCTGCATCTTAGCACTGTGACAGGTACCAGCGAGGATACGACCTCTGATGGAGACATTGCCAGTGAAGGGGCATTTCTTGTCAATGTAAGTTCCTACACAGTAAAATAGTTCATGTAAGCAACTTGACACAAACAGGTCAAGAGTGAAAAAAAAAAAATTCCAACAATTACATCTAAATTATCACACAGATTGAATAGCAGAACATATAGCAACATTGACAGCATATGCAACAGAGAATTCCACACTTAAAGGGCAAGGATACCATACTAACGAAAATATTCGGGTAGGAAAATATCGGAGATTGAATAGCAAAGCATATTGCAACATTGATAGCATATGCATCAGAGCTTTTTACACTGGAATCAGGGGCAAGGATAACAGACATAAGAAATAAGATTCAGGCACGAGGTATCGCTCACATTTGCAAAATTAGTTCTGACAATTCTCTATCAACAGATGTTATTGCCACAAACAAAGCATCCCATACAACTTCACATTTTACAGCAAAATGATCACATATCACAAACTCACACATATAAAGCTCGAGATTCTCCCAACTTCCAACAACTAATTTCCTAAATTGCCAAGGAATTAGAGGAACATAGTATTTGACAAGTAAAAAAGCCAACTTTATCAGTTTCTACACAGAGATGGCACTGAGCAACACATATCATACACTCTACAATGTAGAGTCTACATAGCATCAAGAGAAAATCACAACTACTAAAATTCAAACCGATTGCGGCAAGCAAAACTAGCAACGCTACGCAAATGCAAGCATAAACATTTTACAATTACGCCAACCCGCAACATCACCCATCACAAAATCATAAACAACACCCAAACACAACATACAGAGCATATGAAATCCCAAAAACACAACACAAAAAGCATTACACCAAAATTTTCAATTCAAATAACAATCTCAATGAAATTTTCACCCTAAAACAAACCCTAATTAAACGCCCATCTAAACACAACGCATTTCCCAGATCATGATAACATAAACAATCATATTACAATAAAAACCCAACATCAAACTCCATCAAAATCATAATATTTCAAAACTGGACAATAAAGATGAGATCTTTCTACAAAAAACAAACGACAAAAAAAAAAAGAAGCGTGAAGAAGAAGGAAAAGATTAAACCTTCTGAAGCTTCACGAGGGGTCTTGAATCCCAACCCAATGCTCTTGAAGAATCTGTTTCCTCCCTTTCCTGCTCTCTTTCCTTTCCCAGAAACCTTGGAACTGTAGACAATTTCACACCCAAAAATAACACAAAATCAATAAAAAAATCCCCAAATTAATTCATTTCTACAAAACCCTAAATCAAATCAATTCAAAAAAATCGAAAACTTACGAAAGGAAAACCTTGGGTTGCTTGAGGAAAGCCTTCTCAGTCTACAAAAACACAACAATACCAAATCAAACGAATAAATTAAACCCACCATTTTTGCGATTTATTGAAGGAGAAGAGATCAATGAGGGAAAGGGAGAGTGAAGAAGAAGTTACCTGTTCCGCCATAGTTAGGGTTTGTGAGATTTGGGGGAGGTTTTTTGAGGAGAGAGAAAGATGGCGCAGAGTCGGCACAATGAAGAAAACCCTAAAGACAGAGAGATGAAAAGGGAGAGGAATGACGGAATTTATTTGGTGGTTTTGAGGGGATTTAAACCTAGTTCTCCCGGGCCCGTTGGGCTTACGGGTTTGGGTTTGGGTTTGGGCTTTGATTCCTCTTTTGGGCTGTTCGTATGTGGGAGTTTATAGTATTCGGACTATCCAGTTTTTCGTGATGGATTTTGGATTTTTTTTTTTTTTTTTTTTTTTTTTGTAATCCTTTTTTAAAGATGTTTGTGTAAAAAGTACTAGTATAAGTAAATTCATATATTACGGCTTGAAACTATTTATCACCCAAAGACTAGAATTTGATTTGAGAGACATGCCGATGAGTTTATAGTTAGAATCATAAACAAGAAGGCGTGTTGGAGTCGTTAAGCATGAGATATTGTTGAAATGGTGAAGTACGTGTTTTCATATTGAAACTACTAAGGGCATGTTTGACCAAACTCCAACTTCTTTATGGAGAAGGAGCACCATATTGGAGCTTCTACTTCTGATGAACAAATTTACACTAGAAGTGCTTCTCAAAAACCAGAAACAGTTTTTCAGTTTTGAGTGTTTGACCAGTTTTCAATTTCTACGACCTAGAAACAGTCTAGAAACACTTCAAAAACTTAGCCAAACACACCATTAAGTAAGTATGCTATTGAGATTAGAGTTAATGCCATTGAGCATGTTAGTTGAACTGTTGAATAAAAAGTTGAAACAATCAAATAAGTTTTCCTTTAATTGAGGTTGATTTACAAATTTTTCCTAGAGTAAAATTTTTTCAAAAAAAAACAAAATTTGACAGCCGTTTAACAGAACAAGGAAGAAACAAATAAAATAAAAGCAAGCTAATCGGACGGGCTATTCTCCCTTTCTTGCAATTTACCACCAAGGAAGTTAGCATGATCAATGAGATTCAATGTATCAACCACAAGGTTTCGATGCCGACGGTGTTGTCACCCTCAGCATTTTAACCACGGAAGTCGAAGCTGTTAGGAGCTTCACGGATTTGAAATCTTTGTCGGAAGGCTACCCCTGAGATTGGTAGCATGCTAATACTTCCGTATGAATAGTGTAAAGAAGCGGGATTGAGGAACAGCCCCTCCCATCTCAGTGAATGCAATTAGGTTAAGGCCAACCCAGCCCGTGGCCCCCTTATCTGGAGCCAAGCTCTGTTGGAAAGGACTATAATGTCGTAGTCACAGTCTTCTTTTCTCGTTCCAAGATAAGCTGCAAGGAGCCCAGGAAGATTCGGCACAATCTTGTTGAGTGTACCTGTGATCGCCGATAAAGCTTTGAACGAACTTGAACAATGAAAGTCCCAGGCTAAGGCCAAGCTATTGACTATGATTGAGGTCGGCCTGCAGGAGATACCTTGAAAGATTATCTCATTACGATGTGGCCAAATCGTCCACAGAGTTGCACAGAACGTTCGTTGTGTGCGTTAAGATAATCGATAGCAAAAACAACAATAAAGAACACGATAATTTTATCAAGGTTCACTATCAACGCGATAACTATGCCTTACAGGGTCAAGAATCAATCTCACTATGATGATTAGAGTTTACAGATACAAAAGATTATCTGGGTTTTCAAATCTGCCATGCTTGAGAACTCGGGCTGACTCTCTAATTCTCTCCCATAAGAAATTAGGCTAAGGTAGGAGAACTTTTTATATATTGACTCCTCTAATCAACGACCTAATTAACTAATTGAATTAATTATGGAAAGTCAAATAACAAAGCATGTTAAATAAGGGACCCAAAAGCTCGCGCAAGAAACCGTGTGAAATAGCCGACCAACAACACGCAGAAGTTGGCAAACTGCCGAAGAACAGTGGCGGACCGCGGACCGCCAATAATGGTCGGCGAACCGCCGAAAGGTTTCTCGTCCCAAACACTCAAAACACTTCACGGGGCTGGCGGACCGCGGCACTTCTTCAGCGGACCGCTACTAGACTCCTCATTCGCTGCCCAAAATTCTTGATCACCCACGCCTCAACCTCCCATTTGTCTTGAGCTTTTCCACGGTGTTTGTGTCACCCACAACACACAACTACCTTACCCATTATCAAGTTTTGCTCATCTTCGACCGTATCAATGGCGAAACCGTGTTCAAGGGACATTTCCCAACAACGTAACTAAACTCTCCTTTGAATTGAGTATTGCCACGAATGAGATCGAATCCATAAGCCAATGACGAAATGGTGTCGAGAAGTTGGAATTTGTGCGAAGCCCAATGCTTGAGTTTTGCCAAATGTGTTGAGTAATAGAACATTTCTGGACAAGTTGGTCACACGACTCCTCTCCAAAGTTGCAAAACACACATATGTCCATCACTGCAACGCCCCTCTGAACTAAGTTGTTAATCACTGCAACCGCGTTGTAGATAAGTTAATTGCAAGACGAAACCAAAAATTCTTAGATCAAATAAACAAATAATAAAATAATATGACAGCGAAAGACTTTTAGTCAAAGTTTAAAAAACTTGAATTTCAAACCCATGTAACAACAAACGTTTAATAAAGACGTTCCCCATGAATGCAGCACGTCCAATTTCATGTAATCCAAGCAAACACATTCGACACACCTGCGAACTATGCAGTGCAAGAACAACATAGGCTCAGAATAGAGTAGGAATCAAACCCAAATAAAGAACGTCAGCAAAGGCTGAGCAGAACTCAAATGCAAGCAAGGAAAAGATACGCGACTTTAAGGCGCGTAGCTCAACAGACGAAACTAGGGGAAACGAACATTTTTATTTCCATGATTGCACTGTTATGTGCTAACTATTCTAATGGGAAGCCTACTACGGCCAACCCATCCATAATTGATAGGGTCCTACTCCATTCCAAACCACTATTGGAGCCCAAGAAACTACCCTAAAGAACTCGAGTATGTACACCCCTCACATGAGGGACAGTAGGACAATCCGTTCATGGAGAAAGTTCAATTAGGTAACTGGAAGCTATTCTAATTATAAAATTTACCTTGATCAGAGGTATAGTATATTTGACAAGTTTCCCTAAGGAAACTGTCGCTCTAAAGGGCATAAACCATTTTGGGGGAAGAGGGGGTTTAACAAGGAGAGAATAAAGATAAGTGGTGGGTGGAGGTCAAGTATTTGGCTTCAGAAAAGCAAAAAGAGAAGCGAATGTTTTTGGGGGAGAAATTTAAAAAGGGGAGGGAATGAAGATTGAAAAAAAGATGGAGAGTGGTCGAAAGAAAGGGAGGGAGAGAGATTAAAAAGAAGGGATAATAGCAGATGGGTAGGGGGTTGGTTTAGGAGACACAAAAAAAAAAAAAAGAACAAGGGATATAGAGCAAGGGGATGAACGAGGGTAAAAGGTGTTTTAAGATATGCGTGCAAGGGCAATGCGGAAGGTAGGGAGTGAAAGAGGGAGGAAGCTAGAGTATAAAGCAGATAATGAAGAGAAGAAGGGAAGGAGAAGGTGTTATGGAAAAGGAAACTTTAAAGAAACACAGAAAGGCAAAATAGTATAAGAGGTGAAAGAGATGGAGAGAGGACATTTTTACGGAAGAGAGGCGAAGGAGGATGTCCAGAAAGAGATATAGAGGTGGGAAGGGAACATGATCAAATATTGGTTTTTGATTTGCCATTAAGTGAGAGATAGTGAATTAGGACAGGTGGGAAGGGGACATGATCAGAGATTGGTTTTCCGTTGCCATCGAGTGAGATATAGTTATTTTTCTTCCGTGGCTTAATTATATAGTCATGGTTATTAGCAAATTACACTTTGCAACCTATTTGTTATTTTTTCCTGCTTTCAGTCTGCGGCACCAGCAGAATGACCGACAGCGCCACCAACAGGCTGACCGACAGCATAAAGACCAACTGCAGCACGACGATGGTGCTGGTGGTTCCTCTTCATCCATCTCGGCTCGATGGTAAGGCACTTGCGACAAAAGTAGTCTCTTGTTTGTTGGTGAAAAGACTTGTAATGATTGTCTAATCCTGACTTAGTGTAATATCCCCACAATCACGGACCAAACACTGCCCCTGCTTTTCTGTCATCTAAATAAAAAAACAAAGAGGTCTAAGATAATGTAACGCCCACCACAATCAAGATCCAAACATAGTCCCGGCTTATCAACCATCTGGATCAAAAAATCAAGATCACTTTACGTAACTACACATCATAAATTTACACAATAACCAGTTGACTCCATAGCTGAACGACATGGCCAATACACATACTTGCCAGCAAGGAGTGTCTAGAACCATTACAAATGAGCCAAGATTTCAATTCGAGGTGTGATAAACTCTTATGTAGAAATATAAATGTCGTTTTGTAGTTTTTGAATGGATCCATTTATATTCATAAATGGAACCATTTATCGCTACACTATGTACATATGTGTCGTGCTATACTACGTGATTATATTCTACGCATATGAACTTGATCTAAATAATTGGGCTCCTGGGACCGTCTCGACCATGCTAAAAGACGCATATGCAAATCAAAGCAAACAACATCAAACTAACTCAGAATACCATCAATCGGTATATGGTACCCCGGGGGTACGTAGATCGGTTCAATTTTCACTCATTATATACCATTTTGTAGTCATTATATATTTTCACTCATTATTTCCCAATTTTCACTCA
>JBBYHQ010008043.1:0-11164 GCA_038382645.1 Spergularia azorica | reverse complement strand
TTTAGAAGTAATCACACTCCCTCCTTGGTTCTTGTGCCAAAAGGCAACGTAAAGAATTCACCGAAATGGAGGGAGTAACAGAAATTGAGTTGATTTTCTGCCATTATTATCACTTTTATGCTCAGAATTCAATTCATTTTCACCATTTTGCAACCGAACAATTGTATGATTTCTTCCAATTTCAGTTATTTTATAATTAATACTAATTATTTTATTCCTAAAAAAAACCCACTCGTCCACCTCACTTGCCTTGTCTTTCTGCGGTGCTGTACACTGTAACCGTACTCATTCATGTACTGTTTTTCTTTTCCTGACAGAAAGTGGGCAGTTCCCATTTTTATCATACCAATTTCCACATTTTTTTCATTTTATAGTAAAGTTTTTCATCATATAGTATACGAGTATACATATATAAAAGAAGAGTAGTGCATAGTATGATCCTCCTCTCTAAATTGGTCGGTTTTTATTTTCACCATCTTGTTCATTTTCTTTGAAAAGATAAAAGATTGCTTTGCTTTTACCCCCCAAATCTTCTTCACCTTCATCAAAATCTTCCCAAGGTAATGACTTTTATTTACTTTTATTTACTGTTCGAATTCATTAGTTTTTATCTGGGTTGGTGGTTTACTGGTAAAAAAGAAGAAGGGCATGTCTTATTATCTTGTTTATATGAATATGATCATATGTGATTATTGGGTGTATTGTAAGTTATTTTGGGTAGTTCTATTTTTGGTAAGAAATGAAGAAATTTGTGGGATTTTAGTGTTCTTGCTTAATAATCCTATATTAGTTAGAATTTTGCTTTCAATAGTTGCAATTTTTGATTTTTTACTTTAAAAGTGTTGTGTTTATTCTGATTAAGAATGTTTAATCATGCTTACATTTACTTTTCTTGGTTAATATTTGTGAGAAATGAGAAATCCTGCCATATTTGAAGAAAATCTGCTTTTTTAAGGTGTTTTTTTGTGCAAATGTGCAATGGAATAATATGATTTTATTGTAACAGGTTTAGAAATGATATATTTCATTATTTCCCCCCATAAATTTTAATTCTTTCTGTTTATTGTTGCCTGATTTTGTGTGAATGCTTGTGATATTAAGCCTGTTGGAGTGCTGGCATAATCAGTTTGATTTGTGATTCTGATTTTTGTCTGATGAACTGAAATTTGCCCCCTGAATGTAAGTCTTGTTGAGTTTATTGGCTCGTTTTCGGCCTCATGAATCGTAGTTATCGTGTTTAGCATTCGCTATTAGACCGATTTCATTTTGGTAGCTTCGCTTTCCTTGTGATGCTTGATACACTCGAATCACAATGTAGTTAGTTTTCGGTGTCCTATGATCGAGGGAAAGGTATAGAGGCAGAGTCCCCTTCCCTAGATATTTCGTCCGTGTGTGTGTGTTTATGTATCTGTGTGTGAGAGAACGCGTGTGTCATATACAGATGGGTGTTGTTCGTTTGTTTCGTGCTTCTTAGACTAACATTTTGTATTGTGTTCCTCTGCAACTTGTAAGGCTTGCAACTTTTTGATTAATGAACGTAACAGAAGCTTGATTTTTCTGCAGTAGAATGTTTGGAGGCAATACAAATCCTGCGTTTCTTGGTCCTATGGATAATGTCAGGATGCCATACAATACGAATGCAGTCCCAGCGATGCAATTTGTTGATGGTTAGCTTCTGTTTGCCATTTATTTCATACTGCACGCCCTTTTCGAAATTTAAGTTGGTTGATTATCTGATTTCAAGTTGAATGTGGGTAATGAAGTAGGCCTGTATGAGGGTAGCTATTCTTCTCTATTGCAGATTTCCTTCCTGCTAGTTAGTGAGCTGAGTTGTTTGCGTGGTTCCATTGCACTACTACTTGAATGTTAGAGAGTACTTCAATTGATAACAGACCACCTTTTGCTGTTGTGCTCTTTATCACAATCAATAATGTGAGTGTGTGTAGACTGTGTACTACTCTTTGGTAGAACAAATCACAATCCTGATATAGTTATTGCATCAAAATTGCTGGTTCGTAGTCTCATTAATGCTTTTGTGTCTCAGCATATTTTTGTTTCGAGCAGTGCCTCCTCAAATTTGACTTGCAGACAATGTTGATGTGCCTCTATGTGGAACTTTTGTGCATGACCTTTAAGATTTGTGGCTGTTGTGATGTGGACTAACACTGATAGGGTTATGTTGACCTATATTTGACAGTTCTTGGTGGTTCAAATGGCGGTATAATGAACATGATGGGGAACAATAATGCATCCTTGAACCATCTGGCCATGAAACTCAGCACAGGTGTCCCTGTTTTAAGTCAGCACAAGTTTCCCTTGATAGATGGTATTGGCCAGGATGACGGTGCTCAAGGCAGAAGCATGTGGAAGCAGATCCCTGTGTCTACTGGTCTCAAGCTTTCATATGGAGAAGAGGAGCACAATTCTTCCATCTCTTCTGCTGGTGAAAGCACAATGATTAACCGGTCTACTTCTCAATCCCGCCATGACAATCTCCAAACAGAATTTGTGCGGCAGACCGATGAACTTGATCACTATATCAGAATGCAGGTGAATTTCCATCTAGTAGTTTACTGACATTTTGGCTGATCAGTTCGGCATATTATTGCGTTTTACCTTTACATCACTTTGTCACTATCCTGATATGTTCTCAGAATTGTATTTAATGTTTGACAAATTATGCAATATCAGAGCCTTCATGCTTAAGTTTAGAGTGGCTTATCTGGTTATCTTGTTGCTTGTCTTTGTTTCTTAATGGTATCTTATATCTTGTCTTGTTGCTTGTCTGTTGAGGTTGTTGCGCAACATTTTTGGACCTCCATTTATCTGTCATCATGTGCATTCTGATTTGTTATGGGTGGTTAGATCAACTCTTGTTGAATGAGTCATCATCAAGAGCTTGCCTCATCGGTTTGTTCGTCAGACTGTTCCTCCCCTCCAATAATTGATTCTACTTGCGGAACCAATTGCACCATGATAGTATTCATATCCATGGTCCTTTGTTCACTTCAGTATCTTAGAAGGAATTCTCGGGATGTAGACGATAAATCTTTGCAGGAGAACCTTTTTCTAAAATTGTTAGGAGACAGACTCAAAGAGATGCTAAATTGTGTAATGCCCTATTCTAACTGTGCAACAATTTGCAGGAGGAAAATATGAGGAAGGGAATTGCAGAGCTGAACCATCGTCACACAATGTCTCTCTTGAGTGCTTTGGAGAAAGAAGTTGAATGTAGAATGCGCGAGAAAGATGCTGAGATAGAGGATCTGAACCAGAAGAACAAAGAGTTGGCCGACAAGGTAAGGCAGCTTGTAATAGAAGCCCAGTCTTGGCACGACAGAGCAAGGCAAGGTGAGTTCCTTGTCAATGCTCTTAAGAGTAACATTAATCAGATTCTTCTACAAGGAGCTGCCTGTGTCAAGGAAGGTTTTGGCGAGAACATGGTAGATGATGCCGTTTCTTCATGCAGTCAGCCCCATCCTAACCAGATGACCAACGTACAACTCCCATCCGCTGTTTCTACAAGAGAGCCTGTAACCTGCAGAGCATGCAAGGGTAGTGAGGTTTCTGTTCTGCTGTTGCCGTGTAGACACATGTGTCTTTGTACAGATTGCGAGACTTTCATAGAGATTTGCCCTGTTTGTCAAGTGAAGAAGGATGGAAGTCTGCAAGTATACATGTCGTAAATAGCACCTCCATAGATGCTCCAAGAGATCGAGGCTAGATTACATTTTTGCACACTTTTGAACAGATCATTGCCTCCTTTTGATGAG
The DNA here is from genome assembly GCA_038382645.1 of Spergularia azorica. Lineage (NCBI taxonomy): Eukaryota > Viridiplantae > Streptophyta > Magnoliopsida > Caryophyllales > Caryophyllaceae > Spergularia > Spergularia azorica. Next base: position 7,391 of record JBBYHQ010008043.1, on the reverse strand, counting down.
TTGTTTAGTCTTTACCAAGTTATCAGGAGTTGTTGAGGCATCTGTATCTCTTTACCTAGCTAACTTTGTATAGGTGTAACTTCTAACAGTCGTAATGATCTCTACTGATCCTTCTAAATTGCTTCAGGCATGGTCATTTTCGAGCTCCATTACGTTCCAGTGTATGGACCAAGTTTCTGAAATGGTTGATATTGTCATTGTCATTGTCGTGGACCCATGATGCATACCAGGGTACTGACTAACTGAACTAATCTTTCGACAGGGTCATAATGTCACACATTGATTTGACATGGTGCATTGGTGTATTTCCGATCTCAAGAGATCAATGTGATCTTGAATACTCTACATCTCTACGATGACTCTCATACATTATGTTACTCGGACTCAACTATAAGTATCCGTCTCAAGTACTAGGCGTCTAAAGTATCATGCTATGTTGTGAAAATGCCTGAAGTTTTTGTCGTAAAGTGAAGGATTAAAGTGTTACATATATTCCGTATATCCGAGTATCGAGTGTCCGCATGCATACGCGAGGTAATAACACATATAGAATCCTAGATTTGAAAGGTCGGATCTTTGTGGAATTTAGTAGTAGTTGTCTGACCTGTAACTATAGCGACCCTTGCCTTGACCCATCTATATAGTCCCGCAATTAAGACCAGGTTCAGCATTCTTCCAGTTTAGTGGGCCTAAAGGTTGCTAGTTGGCCACAAAAGTGAGACGGACCAAGAGCTCGTTCTCCACTGATTTTGATTCTGTGACTAATGCTGCGCAGCCATAAGCAGAATTCTCTAATCCATCCGTTTTCTTGAATCATTAACGTTGTTTTAAATTTCTTTCGTTGTCTCACTATTAAACGACACGTTCACATTTCAAAATGATGAAAGAAGTTTAATACTAGGATGAAGCCAACCTAGGAGTGATATGGAATTATGAAAATCACACTTGTTATGGGCCAATTAACTCATCCACATCATTAGAAGTTACAAAATATCGAACTTGAACTCAATCACCTAACGAAAATTGATTTATAACCAAGATTTCTCTATTTAAAAACCGTTGAAAAGAATACCGAATACGTCACGTCGTCACATCCGGAATCTCGTACCTACCCACCCTATGTTACATCCCATTTCCATCTTCAAACCCAATCTATCCCCCTCTTCCCCATTGTAAATTAGGCAGACCAACCAACAATTTGTCCGAGTGTAAAATTTGGAAAATAAAATCAACAAATAAAACACTCTCCATTTTTCAGCACAAAATCAGCACAGTAATATCACTATTCACTACTAGTGAGAGTAGGTGGAAGAGAGCATAGCATATATAAAAAGCTTGAATATTACTCAACTTTTTTCTCCCATTTCCTCTCCCTCCTCTCTTCACCTCCTCCACTTCGGCGGAGCTTCCCACATACGCTACCAATTCTCTCTCTCTCTCTCACGGCGGCCAAAATGCAGAGCGCTGCAATCTCCATCTCCTCCACCACCACTCCTCTCCTTAAACCGCGCCTAAACCCTAACCTTTACTCCTCCGTCCGTCTCAACTCCTCCGTTAATTTCTCCCGCTTTTCGTCACCCTCCGCCGTCACCGTCTCTTCCCGCCGTTTGTCCGTCGTTAACAGCTCCTCCGACAATTCCGCGTTCAATCTCGGCCGTCGATTGGAATCTGGATTTGATGGCTTGATCTCGTTGCCGTCGTTGAGGAAATCGCCGGGAAAGGATGACGTGGCGGTGGTTCGTGCGTCGGTGCCGGAGAGTGTCGGAGCCGGTGGTGAGGAGGCGCCGAAGCCGGCGGCGGTTAATCGGATTTTGGAGCTAGGGATTTTGTTTGGGGCTTGGTATCTCTTTAACATTTACTTCAACATTTACAATAAGCAGGTAATCTACAATTTTTACTCATAATATTATTATTTCTATTTATCTTTATTGTATAATTGTTCGTGTATTTTTTCTGGAATTTCATTGATTTTGTTTTATGGTTGATCGATTTGTTTAAATTGTAGTTGAATAATATTTCTGTTTTTTTTTTTTATATGTTATGATGAAATTTGGCATTTTATGAATTAATTAATGTTCATGCGTTAAGAAAATGGGGGAAGATGAAATGTTGGACTGTTAAGAAAATGGTTGTAGAGTATGTTTTGTAATTGTGACGCTAGTAGTTGATTACGGGTTTGCGTTGCGAAATTTGGACTAATAGGGATGGAGGGAATGGCGTTGTTGATTGTTATGGTGTTAAAACCCTTGATCTTTGTAATCAAGAAATCGAGCGAGGTTTAGGGAGCTCTGTTAAGTGGATAGTGGGGTGGAATGGAGAGTTGTGATAGTGTATGGTTTAGTTTGGAATGAAATTGTGGATATTCAATCATAGAGGGAGGGGGCGGGGATGCTTCTCCGTGTAACAGGGATTAAGAAGCTTTTTATGGTGCGGTAGAGATTGTTTTTAGGTGAATGTGATCGATTTGTGGGTTAAGTATGGATTTATAGATGATGAGTTGAGATTGTGATGATGTAGCAAATAGCATGTAGCCTACTTCGTAACATTGAGTCATTTTGTTGCGGTTTTATGGATGAATGATGAATGTGAACTTTCCTGCAGGTCCTTAAGACATTTCACTACCCCATGACTGTCACTATGGTTCAGTTTGCTGTTGGGACAGTCCTTGTACTCTGCAGTTGGATGTTCAATATCGTCAAGAAACCCAAAGTTAGCAGTGCACAGGTATCTTACGGTCTGAATTCTCACTCCATACGTTCTCTTGTTACCAATTGGCTGTTGTAAAAGTTGACTGTTATCTTGCAGTTGCTTGCTATCATGCCGCTAGCTGTTGTACACACCTTGGGAAACCTTTTCACCAACATGAGTCTTGGAAAGGTGGCTGTATCTTTTACTCACACGATTAAAGCTATGGAGCCATTCTTCTCTGTTGTCCTTTCTTCCATGTTTCTGGGAGAGGTATAACGTCTTTGTCATATGTTTTGTTTCTGATGGCTATGATGTTGAAGATGAAGAATATCTTCAGATTTTTAGAACTTTGTGCGCCTAGGTAATGTTGGTTTCTGTACCTGGGTTAATTTTTGTTTCTTTGTAGAAACCTACTCCTTGGGTTGTGCTTTCACTGCTTCCCATAGTTGGAGGAGTGGCTCTTGCATCTGTGACAGAGGCCTCCTTTAACTGGTTAGTTAATCTACATGCTGGAACTTGGTTTGAATCAATTTTTATGAACATATGTGCTTTGTTGTCGAATCCAGAATGACCAATTGTTTATGTTCCATCTTTTTTGAAGGGCTGGGTTCTCGAGTGCAATGGCTTCAAATGTGACAAACCAATCTCGTAATGTCCTTAGCAAGAAGCTCATGGTGAAGAAAGAGGTAATACATGTTGTCAACATCTTATACGTAGAGCTTTGTACTGAACTATCTCTAGTCTCTGATCTCTTTGTTGGGTGGTTAAGGTTGATTGCTGGTTATATATCAACATCTACGCTCTCCGTCCTTTAACTTAATAAACTTTGTGTTCCATCAATTCATGATTTGTCTCCGCATTTTTTTACAGTGTGTGTATGTGTTTTTTTTTTTTTTTGGAACTCATCATTTATCTAATCGCCATTAATCTTCTGACAGGATTCAATGGACAATATCACCCTCTTCTCGATTATAACAATCATGTCATTTATACTTCTAACTCCAGCAGCTCTGTTCACCGAAGGCGTCAAGTTCACCCCTACGTACCTTGAAGCTGCTGTAAGAATCCTGTCCCTTACTATCTCTCTTGGTGACTTAGCTCCATGGACCAATATTTTTGATGCATATCCTCATAGTTTTCCCTTTGTCATTCCAGGGTATAAATGTCAAACAGATATATGTAAGGTCTTTGTTGGCTGCTCTCTGCTTCCATGCTTACCAGCAGGTAATGTTCTACTCCCGCCCTCCTCTCTCACAGTGCATTTTGACTTTGTACTAACTGTATGTGTACCTTGGACTTAAATGTTTCCTCGACTCTTTTGGTTTACAGTGCTCACATATTTTTTTGCGTTGATATCTGTCTTCACTTATTGCTGGTTTTTGCTCTATCGTCTTTGTTTGTGGAAGTATAATGCTTCTGCATAATGAATAGTTATTGGACTTTAGCTTTGGGTAAGATAGCATAGTCGTTGGGTAAAAACCTTTGCGAGCGTTTGGGTAGATCTGGATGTCTGTTGTGTATGCTTAGAATGAGTCTTCAGAATTAAGTTGTGCATAAGACATTAAAGTTGTAGTGGAAATTGGAGGCTGGCGATGCCTTTTATCTATGTTCAGCCAGCCACCGTTATGCTAGGTTAGAAGGGGCCTGAGGGCTGACGTAATCTTGAAAATTGTTTGCTGTTTCACGGAGGCCACTTTTTTTTTTGTCTACAAAGGAATTGGGTGTTCTGTGATTGTAAATTGTGGAATGCCTATGACTCCTTGTCCTCTCTTCTTTACTTCTGTTTTTGAATTTTTTTCCCTATCAAAAAAGATAATGTTTAACCCATTTGGAATTCACTGTGCTGGACTGCTGGTAGTTTAAGAAGTAGGTTGTAGGTAGGACACATATGGTATAAACGGTTAAAACACAGAAAAGGCTCTGACTTACTACAGGTGGATACCAATTAGTTTGATCTGTGATCTTTTAGCAGTGGTATTTCGTATGGTGTGCAAGCGATTTCTTTGGAGCAATTCACCATCACTTTCTAATGTTTATCTGATGATTTGGGGCCTTTAGGTTTATATTTGATAGGCATCAACCATATTGTTGTTAGGACTTGAGATTCTCTTTCAGTACCCTTTTGTGAAAAATGGGGGTAAGGATGTATTACAATCATGTCCTGCGTATGTGTATCTTCATCGCATATGTAGAATGTAAATAGATTGGTCATTGCTTATTGTTTTAAAGAGGACGTTGAGTAGTTGTCTACTTTGTTTTTCTTCATAGCTCAAGCTACTGTCTGATGTTTGAGATCCTCAGTAAGCAACTAAGCACTCATTTTGAAATGAGAAGATAAGCTAGGGTACCTCTAAAGTTATTTAGGTCTTAGTCACCTGTGAACGCGACAAATCATCTTGTCTAGGACTTCATTTACTCTGCATAGTGTTTCGAGAGATTCTGTTCTAGACATACAACTATACAAGTATTTATCTGCCTCATGCTTGTATCACCTTTGAGTAAACTTCTGTATGAATCTTTCAGGTTTCTTACATGATTTTGCAAAGGGTTTCTCCAGTCTCCCATTCAGTTGGTAATTGTGTGAAGAGGGTGGTCGTCATTGTCAGCTCTGTTATTTTCTTCAGGACACCAGTTTCACCTATCAATGCTTTGGGTAAGCTCACTAGTCTTTATCCTTTCGTGCATTACCTTTTGCTTCATCAAGTTTTAATTTGGCATATTGAAAGTCTCCCGATTTGTTTGCGTTGCTGCTGGAAATTGTTGATTTCTGTGTTTTCCGCCGATAATGTCAATGGTCTCAGAACACTGATGAACCGTTATTTTCCTCCCTTTTTTTTCACTATAGGCACTGGAATTGGACTTGCCGGAGTTTTCTTGTACTCCAGAGTGAAGCGCATCAAGCCAAAGCCAAAAGCTGCTTAAATTTTGGATATCGGAGAGGTGAACTATCTTTGTTTTTGCTTTCCATAGGCAAAGAGCTCAATGTAGTGATTTGAGAGGAAAAAGTTTGTAGATCAGGTGGGGGAAAGTCGAATGCATCCCTGGTTCTCAATTAAATACTTACGGATTATGTTATTCTTTTTGGAGACTACGAGGTTTACTACTATAGGCAAATAGCCGTTCTTGTAGTGCTTTCTGTATTCTGAAGTAGCCTTTAGCCTTTACAAACAGACTTGTCTTGATGAGTTATGAACACTACTGTATCCATTATCATCAATTAACTAAAAATACGTTCTCGACTTGTCGTATTTTCTTTTGCAACTGTTTGTCCCTCTTTCTTTGATCCTGTTTCTGTTTCAGAAATATGCTTATGGGTCACTCTCTCGGTCTTTGTTTTACTAGTATGATCTAGTGCTGTTCGGAATGCTGCCTTTGTGGAGAGGCAATTGCACTTGTGTCTCATTTTGTATTTCTCTGGTGACGACCGGTTTCCCAAAGGTCCTATAGGCCTCGACCAGCATACTCGATGTTAGCTTTATTAAATCTTATTTAGACTTCACCAGTGTTCATTTTGCGTTCCACTGTCTTCGGATCTTGCCAATGTCTTTAGTAAAATCTTAACCTAGTAGGACGCAAAATGAGACATAGGGCGAGACAAAAGATATTGCATATCGAGTGAAAGTTTTGACCAGTAATTACAGATTTACTGTGAACGACAGAGTATCATTTTCGTGAAGCATTTGACTGAACAAGAAACAAGTAACAACTTACGGTCACCAAGATTTTTATTTTTTATTTTTTATTTTTTTCTGCAAGGTAAATTTGCCTAGATTTTGAAATACAACAGAATAAGAGAAGCAATGTGTGTAGACCATTTGCATTTCTTCACCCTAGACTTCAAATGTCATGTTTAATTAGCTTTTTCTAGAAAGGTAAGCGGGGAGAAACGACAAAAAGGGTTTCCTACTATCCAGGTGTGACCCGCAAGCCGAATATTACTACATATTCTGACGGTTGCATATTAGCTTACAATGTAAAGATTAGATGACAGTTTCTTGTCATCGATAAAGCCAAATCCATCGATTGCCAGTTTCAGATCACGAATAAATCATTGCACATTAAATTACATGCGACGATTGCGTACAATATTTTCCTATATCCTAACATGTTTTCCTCTGAATGAGCATATAAGCTCAAATCAGATATTATTTCATCCTTAAGTTCTTAAAGACAACGACAGTCAATAACCATATAACAGAAATAACAAACTTAAGTACCATAAATTTATAGGGTTTTTCACAAGTCACTATATAACACACCCCAAGAAAGTATCCCTAAGAACATGGTAAACTTTGTATGTAGGCTCCCTTAGTAATCAAGAAAACTTCCCTAAAAATGGTGACCTTTAACTAGTATGAACCCTCCCTTACACACCACAATACTCTTCAAAACAACATAATTTAAAGTCTCTCATAACCCTTTTGTAAATCATGCATGCAACACGTACACAAGCTTTCTTCTAGATATATTTCTAGAGATTAACTTGGTTAATCATTTCAACCAAATCAAGCTCCTTCTTCACTTCACCATGCATCATTTCACCTAAATCCATCTCAGGATCATCCACAATCTCACAAGAACCTTGTCCTTGAAGCTCATCATCATAACAAGTTATCCCGTTACCGACCTCTTCATTAGGCATACAATCAAGCAGGGAATCAATGCTACTCTCTTCAAACATTTGAGCATCAAAGTTGAAGTCA
>JBBYHQ010008027.1:0-11166 GCA_038382645.1 Spergularia azorica | reverse complement strand
ACCAATAATGGAACTTTTAAATCACGAGCAAGTGCTCTAATCAACCTCTCACGATACAGCTCCGTTCCTACCAATCACGAAGACAACCCCTTTCCAATTACTTCAACGGCAAAAACAAATGATGGAAAAGACAACACAAAAAGTCGGATGATCAACACTAGCTTGACTAAACTACCAGATTAAACAATTAGATAAATTAACAACCTGGAGCACTTTGAAGCAGTATCCTCCCAGTAGAAGAGGATAATTGACCCCCATAACCCGAAGCAAACTTCTTATGTTTCAGATGGGAGGAAGCACATTCCACCAAGAGGCTCTTGGTGTGTTCACTGAGGAAAGGGAACAAAAACCAGCAGTAAGCAAAGATATTTAGACCTGAATTTCAAAGAGAAAGTATGACAGTGGAGGGTTATTACTGAAGAAAATAAGGAAATGAATCCCATGACACTGTAATTTTCTCCCAAGGTACGATCCTCCGTGAGAATTCATTTTTGAACTTTTCTCTCTTGCTAAGAAAGGGAGACTCTTTCTTTTTGCACTCGGTGGCTAGCTTCTCATTATTGAGCCATTCCTTCTGATCCTGCTCCCCTAGTATGGCATGCTGATCAAACTTTTGAATGCATTCCCGTACTTCTGCCTGTCTTGCATCACTCTTCTCGAGTTTACCCCCATCTCTCGTAGATGCATGTTTGTCGTCACTCGCATTCCTCCCACCACCTTCCGAGCTGTAAAATCTCACATGACCACCCTTGAACGATGAGGGTAAAGTCCCACTAAGTGGCAACGAATTCCTGACAAGAGTCACACCCCGGGAAGACTCTAGTATGTGATTCGTCACAAAATTAGCACGAGAATAACTTTTCCTCTTAAAGGAACCTCCATAATTCGATCCAAAGTGACAGCAATTGCTACTGTACAACCTTATTGGGTGTTTCACTGACTGAAGTAAATAATCCAAATTCTGTTTTCTACATTTAAATCTTCTAGCAAGCATTGCAACGTCTTATTCCCCCGGTCGAGAACAAAATCCCTAAACACAAACACCAAAAAACATTGTGCAATGCATATAAGCTCATCAATTCTATTCAATTCAAACTACTTCAAAGTCGAGGGCGTGCACGCCTCGGCCGCAATTTAATCATATTGCTCTCTATCAAACACATTCATAGACAACAAACTCAATTTCAAAGCAAAACCTAACAAAGCTGAATATATCCAACACTTTTCTACAGTTAAACTGGAGCAGATTCATATTTCTTCACGCCAAACCCAATTTGGGCAATTTTAAATTGAAGCTAGCATAAAAACTCCACCTTTTTCATCACAAATCCTGATCAAATAATAGTAAATTTACATAGTAATTGAATCGAAGCACGCGAAAATTTACATAAAGTGCGGTAAATAAAACATTAAAAGTTACCTCAAATAGGAAAAAAATCTTGTTTATTACTGCAACGTTATTGAATCAGAGCATGAAATAAAAATGGAGAAATGGAATTTAATTTTCCGGCAAAATTAGGGCTCATGAATGAAGGGGAGGAGAGATAAAATAAAATGGAATGGTAAAATCTGGAACGGTCTTTCTCTCTCTAACTCCTGTGTTCCTGCGGATGGTTTGGGCTCTCAGATTCTGACAACACTACATTTGGGCTCAGATGCGAAATTTGAGCATCACTATTACTTGGGCTTTTGGTGTTATTAGTACTGGAAGTAGAGCTGGCAACTTGACCCGACCCGACTGATCTGAAATCCTGACTCGGTAGGATCCGAAATGGTGATCACCCGACTCGAACTGAACCGATAATGTTCAACCTGACAACGATCTGACCGGCCCGTACCGACCGGCTACCCAATAATGAACCGACATGTTTGATGACCCGACAATAATTAAATCTAATTGTTGGGGTAAGATTTACCAAATAGGGCCAATGTCCGAAGTGTAGACACAAGCCCAGTTAAATGGGCCGAACGTGTAAAAAGCCCACAAGGAAAGAGAAGGAGCACAGTTAAATAAAGACCAATCTCGACCGTTAAGAGGGATGTCTCCTTCCCCAAGGCAGGAAGGATAGCCCTACACGTGGAGGAAGCAACTCCACATCTTTGGAACCCTACCGTAGGAATGATATAAAAGAGCAACAAAGGGGAATAATAAAGGGGGATATTCATTACACATCATTTCCATTACATTCGTCACCGCTCCAACCACCTGAACTAAGTTGTCAATGCCAGGCTACTCCTAAAACTCTCTAAAATATTACAATAATAATGGGATAAGTGTATTTTAGCTTCCTAGATTATCTGGGATTGCAGCACCTCTAACTTGATCGTCGGAGGGCCTTTGCTTGGGTAAACTTCGGTGCTGGAAGAGGAAGAAGAAGGAGAGTGGGAGGAGTCAGAATCGAAGACTCTAACCAGCAAGTTTGGAACCACCCAGCCTTTGGCCTCGAAGCCAGGTGATAATGGAGGAGTCACCTTTTGCCTCCTGGATTGTCAAGGCAATGGTGATGAAAGGAGTAAAGAGACCCAAGATGACGGAGTACAATGGGACAGGAGACCCAATAACCCACATCTCGTTCTTTGAGAATTACTTGACCCCTCAAACTCGCGATGAGTCTACGTGGTGTATGTTGTTCCCCTCTACCGTGACAGTTGGGCGATAAAATGGTTCGATAGCCTGTCACGGGGAGTAATTGATTCTTATGGGACTCTAAAAGAGAAGTTTAAATGTAACACCCGGACTCATCACCTAAGCCGAAAGTAGTCACCTATGGGAGCTTGTCAGGCTGACCTCACATACCAACACGAGTCTTTTCGGCGCATTTTGACCTCACTCATGCGCACCCTGGGAAACTTCCCAGGAGGTCACCCATCCTGAAATTACACTCAGTCAAGCACGCTTAACTGTGGAGTTCTTATCACATGGGATTCCTAAAAGGAAAGTCGACTTTGTTGATATGAGTAGCACTATCAATCCTTTTAAACACCTTATATGAACTCTTAATCTATTATAATATTTCTCTGAAATCTGGGGTATTACATTAAAGGTCACTTTGTGTCTATAAAAAATCAGAAGAAAACCCCCATCCACCTCAGCAGCATCAAGCAGGTTAAGGGTGAAAGTTTGGATGATTTTGTGCAGAGATTTAGAGCGGCGGCCACCCATGTCTCAAACCTAGCAGATGAAATGGGTGTGGCTGCCCTCGTTAATGGGATGGCATATGGCAAGTGCCGGTATGACATGACAAAGGTTCCACCAGCCACCCTTCAATTAGCAAATCAGGCAGTGTCAGCCGATGTTAATGCCCTGCTCATTAACAAGCCTGACATGGATCATGATAGCAATGGAAAGAAAAAAGAGACCTAGGGAGAAGCCTCGCAGGAGGGCAGAGGTACCAAGAACTGTTTTGCCTTATGATGATGCAGATTACCGATTTAAGATGTCGCGAAAAAAAACATCTTTTTGCAATTCGAAACACTAGAATGCTCAAGGATCCAAGCCCGATGCCACAAAATCCGAAGACTGATATGACCAAACTCTGTGAGTACCATCGAGGCCGGGGCACCATGTGGGAGCTGAGGCTGCCCAAAGTTGGAGAAGACCTTAAATGGGTTGGCTGACGAAGGACGCATGGAGAGGTATTTGAAGACGGTGAGAGGCCAGAGAGATAGGCTGCTGGCCGAGAGGAGAGGTGGCAATAACAATTACCAAGGATATCGCCCACCGCCGAACCTGAACCGGCCAAATGTTATAATGACTCTGGCTGGGGGGTTTGCCTCCGGAGGGGAGAGTAATCGAGCAAAAAAGGATAGCATGAGACACTTGGTTTATTCGATTGGGAAGGTGGCTCCAACACAAGTATGGATACCACATTTCAGGCTAGGTCCAGAGGATGTAGGGGAGGTGTATGGACCCCATGATGACCCGGTTATGATATCAGTAAGGGTATCAAATTCGTTGGTGAGGAGAGTCTTAGTGGATACATGAGTCTCAATGGACGTAATGACGTTGGATTGCTTATACCAGTTGAACTACACTAGCAAGGATTTATAGAAGATGACAGTACCCTTGGTGGCATTCGGAGGAACCTCAGTTTGGCCAATGGGATGCATCACCCTCCCTGTGCAGTTTGGTGATGGAGAGATGGCGAGAAAAACCTTTGTGAAATTTGTTGTGATCGATTGCCCTTGTCCATATAACATCATCATGTGAAGGCTATCGTTGAATTCCATCTTAGGGTTGGTATTCACGTATGGCCTGATATTGTTGTATGCAGCTGATAATGGAAAGGTGGGGATTCTGAGGGCGGACCAGAAGGCTGCTCGGGAGTGCTATGACATTGGTTTGAAGCCAGCTTTGGTTGTATTCCTTCATCGTTTCAATCTTGGTGAGCAATCCATGCCTTGCCAGCTTTGTCTTCTTCAGGTCCCAAGCATCAGCGTTGCCAGCTTTGTATTCCTTCATCATTTTGATCTTGGTGAGCAATCCTTGCCAGATGCCCAGCTCTTGTTCCCTAGAAGCTTAATCTTCTATGGAAGCCTTCTCAGCATTAGCAAGCTTAAGCAACAGCTCATCCTTGGTGGCAGACACGTTCTTAATCTCTTGGTCCTTAGCCTTCAGCGCCTCAGCATTAACAAGGATAGTGTTGTTGAGGTTCCAGTTGATACGTTCCAGACCCATCTTCTCATAGGTAAGCACCTTGACTTGGTCCACTCTTAATTTGTCACGACGATGTAGGGCCAGAGTAGCTTGAAGCACCTGGCATACAGAAATGGGGACATAAGTGCTAATCCAAGGGCGTATAAGAGGGAATATCTTAAGAGATTGGAGATTTATATGTAAGAGTAACCAACGGCTTTGTTGACCAAATTCGTGTCACTAAGAGAATCCATGGCGGCTACAGCGGTGTGATAGGCATCAGATCCAAGCCTCCTCCCGGTTTAAGCAGCGTTCTTTTCAGGGTTGTAGGGAAGAAGGATAGTTACAGTCTGGACCGCCTTCCTCTTCTTGTTTGGTGGAGCGTCGGCAGGAGAGTCCGTCTTAGACTCAATCTCCCTCTTCAGGGGAGGTAAGGGACTCTTCTTCTCTTGAAGACGACGAGCGGCTATTGCATTCAGGGTGGGGTCATCTAGGTCTATGGCCTTGAAAGCAGAGCGAGTCCTGTGGCTGATTTGCGATGTGCCTGCAATACAGTAGGACGTAAGGCAAGGCGACCCCGTACGGTGATTTCATCAAGAGTAAAGGAGACATGGTACTTACAGGCAAACATGCTGGTGGAGCCTTGTTTTGGCATGTGGGTTGAGAACGTGATCTTGAGGGAATCTTCTAAGTTGACCTCTTCTTCCTCCTCTTCGCCTCCTTGCTTTTCCTCTTTTTTTTTCAGGCAATGAAGGGCACTTCTCCTTACGGACGACACTGGAAGGGGTGAATTGAGTTGAGGCATAATTCTTGGAACTTGTTCCTGCCTTCTTCGCAAACTTGGGTGCAAACTGAGGGAGCCTAGGGAAGTAGGGTATGTCCTCTGCGCTATAGGAATTGTCAGAATCTGGGCTGCAGCGAGTCTGGCCTTGATTGACGCCTTGGGAATTATGTCCTTTTCTGCACAAGAAGAGAGATAAGAGCCAAGAACAAAAAATCAGAAAATTGTACTAAAACAAGCCAAAAAACAGATTCTTACCTCCTACTCTCCAAGAAGATCTGAAGGCGTCTAGGTAATTGTCCAGAGAACTCTTCTTTATAAAGAAGAAAAGTCTGGGCCACGCTTCATCTTTCTTGGTCTTTTTACAAGTCAATATACGGGCAACTACCATCATGAGCACGAAGGCCAACTGTTTCACCACTCATACCACGGAAGTGATAGCATACTTTAAGAACATCTATATTCCAATCAAATTTATGGAGAATATGAAGGAATCCAAGGGAGAGCACTATTCTCCAGAAGTATGGAAGAAGCTGAGTAGGAGTGGATGGTTCAGCAAGCTCAGCTGGCTGTGGGGCTGGAATGATGATTATAACCCCTCAAGGGCAAAAAATGGAGTATGCATTGAAGTTCCACTTTGAAGCTACCAATGAGGCAGAGTATGAGGTGCTGATTGCAGGGTTGAACATGTGTGCGTACCTCCAGGCTACCCGAGTCACAGCCTACCTAGACTCAGCCTTGGTGGTTAATCAAATTAATTGAACTTATGAGGCGAAGGAGCCTCGCATTGTGGAGTACAAGGAGAAGGTGCAGAAAATCATTGCTAAAATCCCCAGCTGTGTGGTACAACACATCCCGAGGTCAGAGAATCAGAAGGCAGATGCCCTAGCCAGGTTGGCAAGCTCATCGGTAGGACATGACCCTAGGGTGGTAAAATGCGAAGTTTTGAAAAAGAGGACCATTGAGGCTATGACTATCCTGACCCTAGATCGAAGTGATGGTTGGATGCAGCCTTATGTAGACTACATGTCTGAACGGAAGCAGCTAGAAGACCCGAAGCAAGCTGCGAAAATCAGGATGAAGTCTGAGTGGTTCATCCTACTCAATGGAAGTCTTTACAAGAAAGGCTATGATCAGCCCAACCTCAAAAGTGTGGACCAGATTGAGGGATGATATTTGGTAAGGGAGAGTCATGAGGGAATCTGCGGGTTCACGTAGGAGGATGAGCCTTGGCAGCGATTGTGATAAGAAAAGGATATTATTGGCCTACCATAAGGAGTGATGCTCACCAACTGGTGAGAGAATGTGATGCCTGCCAAAGGTTTGGGCCACTCCTGAAAAGGCCAGCAGTCCCTTTGAAGCCTATCTACACTCCTTTACCTTTTATAAGGTGGGGGATAGACTTCATGGGGAAGGCTGTCCAAGACCAAAGCCCAAAAGGAACATATGATTGTGGCATCGATTAATTCACCAAATGGATTGAGGCTGAGCCTTTGGCAAGAATTACAACAGATACGGTGGAAGGCTTTTTATGGAAGAACATAATTACAAGATTTGGAACCCCACAAGTCCTGGTGTTTGATAATGCGAAGCACTTTGAAGATGGAGGGTTGACCAAGTTTTGTATAGATTTGGGCATCAAAATGACATATGCAGCAGTCTACTACCCTCAGACCAATGGTCAGGTTGAGGCTGCCAATAAGCAGATCCTGAAAGGCTTGAAGACAATGTTGAAGGGCAAGAAGAAAGGTTTGTGGCAAGGCAGGATGCCAAGAGTCTTGTGGACTCTCCGTAATTCGATAAAGAGAGCCACAAAATAGAATCCCTTCGAGTTGGTGTATGGGGCTGCAGCTGTCTTACCATTGGAGGTAGGTGGCAAAGCTGATAGGATCTCTAATTATGAGCCTGATATGAATGAGAAGGATTTAGTCGTTATGTTGTGTTTTGGTAAAGTTTTACGGGTCTACTCACTATTGAACCGGATCTTACTACTATCTAATTAGAACGTGCGAAATGTAAATTTTGTGCGAGAAATAATAAAAGACACCAATAATTGTTAGGTGGAAAACCCTATAAATCAGGGAAAAACCACCGGGGGCGTATGCCTCCTCGAATTTGCACTATAATCTTGTAGTTTGTAATAAGAGTACAATATTTAGCTCAAATGGATGCCATGTGTGTATGTGCTGCTAGCTCCGTCCTATTTATTTCGAGGAACATTGCTCTCTGTAACGGCTCCGACATTATTCTTCCTCCTCAATCATCTCCCTTTGTCTCCGCTCCCATGATCTGCGCCTTAATAATTAATGGATACTTATTGCTTTTCTCCATAATTAGCCGATCACGTAATTAAATCTCCTTAGCATAACACCCGGCTTTCAACCCTAATCTTTCTTCGCTCAACTGGGCCCAACATCTCTTGTACAAGTCCAAGCCCAATCCATAATATCCTTGACCTAGAAATCCACCCCCAACATGTTGGACCTGCTTCCCGAGGTTAGGGGGGATGCGCTGTTGAGGATGCAAAGGCAGAAACAGATCATGACAAGGGAGTATGCAAAGCATCTTCACCCTCGGATGATAGAGGTAGGAGACATGGTGTTGATCAAGCAAACAGGATCGACTTAACCTAAGGGGTTCAAGAAGCTAGACCCAAGGTAGGAGGGACCCTACCTTGTGGTGGAGGAGGTAGCCCAGGGAACTTTCAGGCTCTCAGACTTAAAGGGAAAGATGATGGACCACCCTTGGAATATCTTGAATATGAAGAAATATCACATGTAATGAGCTTAATGGCAGGTATCTTTTCAGATTGGCTACATGTAGTTAATTGTAGGAAGAAGGAAGGGGGATAGCCTTAGTAGGCACCTTGGGAGGCTACATCATATGAATGCAGTCCTCTAGAAAAAAATACCGAAATTTTGTTGAATTTTGTGGAATCCTCTTGAATGATGAAATGTTGAAATTAATAGAAAAGAGGAATTATGGAATGATATTGTGAAAAGATTAAACTATAATAACCCAGCCCAGTTGATCAGGCTACGCCCCCTAGTTAAAGGGAGCGTACCCTGACCAGGAGGAAGGGAGGCTGATCATTGACTTTGCCATTTGGATTAGCTAGTGTTTTTTATACTTTTTTAATTGAGATACATGTAGCAATCTACCTCCTAAAGAAGGCAGTGCAGGGCAGCCTTGCTTCTTGGGGAGAAAGTGCAGTGTAGGCTATTCCGGTTTTCCAATTATATGATAACGCTAGGAAGCGATACATGCGGGGTTGGACACATTATACACCAACCAGGGCCGTGAATAGACCTTGGGTACTTAAGCTGAAACATGCAAGTAATTAATCTATAAATGCTAAAATTATGCAAAGGTTGAGATAAGCAAATAATGGACGATGTAAAAGCTAGAAAGTTGTAAGTACGATAATTTGAAAAATTACAAAGTCGTGAAAAAACATAAAGAAAATTGTTTAATACATGAGTTGCTGAATAAAAAGGAAATCATCTATTTGGGGTCGAAGCGGGGGCGCTTCCAGAGGGAGAGGGGATCAAAGGGACCAGGATCCTCTTATGGATCTCCTTCTTGGCTCGAGCCATCATCTACCCATGAGGGCCATACCCTTTCTCCTCTACTATTTTCTTAGCTTCGACCATCAGGGTAGCTTCCATCTTGTCAAGTCCTTCATTGTAGGCCTTGGAGAAGTCATCTAGGCTGGCACCAGGGCATCCTTTATGAATAGCCTTCTCGCCAATGTGCTTTGCCCTCATCAGCTACACGTCCATCTCCTTGGCTCCCTCATAGGCCACCAGATAGTCGAAAGGAAGAGAGTTGGTGTAGGTAGAGACTGCAGTAGTAGCCTTCTTGACCAACTCTTGGCGGTCAGCTTGCACCCTCCTCGTGAGCTCCTCTTGCCACTCCTTGTCCTTGTCGACTTGGCTCAGCATCTGGTCCTTCTCTAAGATCTCAGTCATTGATATGGTGTAATGTAGTGTGCTTATCCGCATGATTTAGGTGCCTTACAGTCTATTTGGGCATAGTTTTATCGTGATTCGTAGACCAAATCATTCGGAATATTTTGGAGCTTGTACGATGGTTTTACGGGATTTCGGTTGCTCCAGACCTTTGGCGAGCCTTGCACGAGAAGAGAAGACCGAGCCTTGAGTTGTAACGAGTCATGGGGAGAAGATAGCTTGCTTATGCATCGGGATTCACGCACTACCTCGACCCGAGGAGAGGAGAGAAGAGGCCGAGAATCACTCTTTCTCGACTCGAGAACAAAATGTCTCCAGTCGAGAAGCACGCCTCTCGAGTCGAGATTACTGAGTCTCGATTCGAGAGGTTTGAAAGTCTCCACTCGAGATGAATTTCCTCGAGTCGAGAATTCACTCGCTCGACTCGAGGATTCCATTCCTCGAGTCGAGAAAGGCAGCTTCCGGGAATCTTCTGAGGAGCTAATGACGGTTTCTTTTGCCTAAATATCTATTTTGTTTTGTAGTGTCTTTTGTACTTATCTTGAATAAAGGGGCATGAACCCCTCCCTAGTTATTATCACTTTTCATATTATTTTCAAGTAGTTTTCATTTTCTAGAGAGAGAATTAAGGGAGATTAGAAAAAACTAGTATTTTTATTATGAATTTCATCCCAAATATTATTGTAATAACTAGTATGCAAGGCTAATCACCTTCTAGATCCTTGGTGTAATCAAAATCTCTCATCCTATGTATTAGTAAGATTCTCTTCTCTCTAATTTGTCTTTAATTTCATGGTAATTAATTCCTTGTTCTTCAATTGCTTGATTTACCCTTATTTTCTCTAATTGGTTGATTGGATTGAATTGGGTATTTCTTATGCTTGGTTAATTGTTGATAGTCATTGATTATTAACCCTAAAGGAAGTAACTTTCACATGTTAGTGTATGGTTATGACTAATTTGTGATTGGAGAATTAATTAGATAACTAATTGATTAGATTTGAATAGTGTCGCGGTTGCGGCTAATTAGATACTAATTTGGGCTGTTCATAAATCTTTATTGATCCTTGCTCTCCATACCTTTGATTGTGATTTGTTTGAGTGGTCACTAGACAAATTAGGATTAAAGGAGGGGACTTTGGTAGCGGTTGCTCAAATTCCCCATAAAAGTGGATTAACTGGTGAAAACCGCGATTATCTATGAATTTGTATAATTAGAGAGAGGTAAAACTTGCTATATTAGGGTGTTAGATTAGATTATAGCCGATGGTCGCTTTAGTCAATTTGATATCTCGTTTATTTCTCGTTTATTCAACTTCCAAACCAAAAACCCCCCTTTTAATTGTTTATTTCGTTTCAGCATTAGAATCGCATATTAGACTTCCCCTTCTTCCTCGTGTTCGATACCCACTTATCCTATCTAGTTTAGGTAGTGTTTTGCGCAAATACTACCGTACCTCGGGGGTACCAAGAGAATGGTACCCCCCGTCCAAAATGTTTTTATGTGTTAAAAAAAACGCGCGGCCCAACATAAACAACCAACATAACGAAACAACATAAACTTATCGCGGCCCAACATAAACAACCAATAATGCGGCCCATATTCAAAACTTGTTAGACACGGTATTTTCTCTCTCCTCTGTCTCAATACTTCGAAACTTATTGCGTAAGTTTCCAAGCTGAGAAATTTGATCGATGACCATGGCGAACGAAGAAGATATCTTCGCCGATATGGAAGAAGAGACTGCGGATATCGACGAGGAACTTGTGGATATGGC
>JBBYHQ010007964.1:0-11172 GCA_038382645.1 Spergularia azorica | reverse complement strand
TCTGATACCATGTTAGATAACCAACTGAGCCAAAAGTCTAGACTGATGGTTAGAGCACCCACAATGGTCTTATACTTTAACATATTTTATTTTGATTATGGCACTTGATCGAATGACACATTCATTCAAGTAGTAAGCTAGATAAAATGGTCAACTAATTTCGCTTTTTGTAGTACTTACCTTCAATTTTTTTTTACTGTCCAATTGACCATATAAATTATTGACAACCACACTCAATAACGAAATCTACCATATAACCCAGAAAAATAATGAAATCTACCATTCATGTTCATCACCATTAAATCCAATGAACATACATCCCCTAAAACTAGACAAAGTTCTTATGCTCTTATCCACTCATTATTAATTACACAAAACGAAAACGTTGATCTTGATTTGCACCTCTCTTTTTTTCCACACCAAATCAAAGAATGTGAACTAAATCAGTAATAAAATTCTAGTTAGCAACACTATTCTACAAAAAATGCAGTGTTTGGGTGGTCCCTAACTTTAAGGCACAAATCAAAATACATCAGACCAATCTGACACAATTAATCAATCCAAGAGGGGGTGCTTTAAATGGAGTCTGGTGTTTTGACAAAAATTGAAAGTCCTCAAAATATTTACTCAATTTGTTTTAACTTCACCCTTAAATGGGGGTATTAACTGATTTGACAAACCCTACTTTTTATAGCACTGAACCACCAGTTACCATTTAGAGTACTGTTCACTTTCAGTAAAAGTCCACACCACTACCAGTAACATTCAGTCAAAACTCTAAACTTCTCTTTTTGCCTAAAAATCTTTAATCCGAAATTAAAGTGCACTTGTGTAGTGAAACTGAAAATGTGAAAAGGAAAGCACATGAGTAATGAAGATTTTGATTGTCTGACTTTGTTTTTGTGGTCATTGTTTTCTAAAGTCAACAATCAACTTCCCCAGCTGAATTGGTATTTAATTTTCAACAAAATTAAATTGAAGTTTCTACGTACTTGTTTTATTTACTCACAAAGAACTTATCAATTCAGTTAGCTAATACTTCCTAGTCCTAATTATCAACTAGCTCAAGATAAAACACTTACAAACATTTAATCACGATCTCGTAGGATTCGGTCCCCAATATTCGAGTTTAAGCAGTAGAAGCAGCAAATCAACAATGTTACTTTATTATAAGAAAGTAATTCGCGCCGCTTTATAACTAAACATAAACGAATGGTGTAGGGATCCTCTAGAGTTTTTTGTTGGTGGAGTTTGTAGAGTTTACTATTAATGGTCATAAAACAAAATAAGGTGGTTATTTCAATGCACAAATAAAATATTAAATATTTAATTCTTTCCTTACTTGGTAAACTCTACCATATAGAGTTTGTTTTAAACTCTAGAGGATCCACACTCAAACGAATGTAGGATATGACTTTCGGATACGAAAAAATTCTACCAATCCCGCGGCACCAACCCCATTTAATCAACCACCTTCACTTTGACTACAAGATTCCAAATTTTACACAACTCGCATTTTCCCTAAACCGAAACTTTGAAATGTGTGATACGCCTATCCAACTGTAATAGTTTGACCTAAAATTGAAACCGTAAAACTAACCCAACGAAATCTTATAATAAATACTCCATATCACAAATCTTATTTTGGTGGGAAAGAGAAGATATACAGTATCAACCAAATACTCCAAAAACACAAATATATCATCATCATAATCTCACACAAAAGAAGAAAAATCTCAAATAAGGGAGGATATTGCCTATTGGAGATATCAGGAATTTCCACGTTTCCCATTAAATTAAAAGGAGAGTTAGGAGGGGGATTAGTAGTACTACACCAAAAAAAAAAAAAAAAAGAAATCTCAGAAACCACTTTCTCTCTCCGAAAAGTCTGAGAGCTTAAACCCCACCACACCACACCACACCTCACCCTTTCCTTCTTCCTACATCTTGCTAATGCTTCAGTAGTCAGTGACCTCTGTTTCAAGTTTCCTTATAAATTAGTTTCTCTCTCTCCCTTGGCGTAGCCGTTGAGGTTCTTCTCTTTTCTACTCTTCACTTCCTCTACTTTTTTTTTTCGCAGATCTCACTCTTTTTTTCTCTCTCTTTTTTTTTTTTTTTTTTTTTAATTCACTTGGAATTGGAATTGGAATTGGAATTTCTCTCTGAAGTTCGCCATCTCCTCTGATTAATTTTAAGGTTCGCCTAATTTGATTCGATTTGATTTGATCTGATGGTTTTGTGTTAATTGAATTTGAATTTGGTCAATGTGTGATGGAAAATGATTATTTGATCTGTATGAATTAGTGTTACTGTTGATGGATCTGAAGTTTTGCTTAATTATATGTATTGTTTTATGCAAATTTATAATTACGATGATGATCTATACAGTATGTAATTAATTTTCATAATCGTTGATTTTGATTCATTCGAGATGAAATTTGTCGATACATGTTCAATTACAATGTGCTGAGATAATTTACATTTTAATTTGATGAGCTGATCATGTATCATATTATTGATCTTAATCTTAATTACATGCATGATCGGTTAAGATACAAACAGACTCGATCTGCTAATTTGAGCGTTAAGCAGAAGTTGGTGATTAATGAATGTAATTTAATCGGGGAATTATGATGTAGATCCGCTAAAAATCCGGTGATGGCGACCGCTGTGACACACGGAAAATGGCTGAGGGGGAAAGTAAAGGCTGTTCTTTCAGGGGACACCTTGGTCATTATGGCACCGGCTAAGCCGGATACCATTCCCTTGGAAAAGATGGTTACTTTGGCTTCTGTCATGGCTCCCAGGCTGGTCAGTTTTTTTTTTTATAATCTCTCTTGTTCTTCGTTTTTTCGCCATAATTCGATTCAATACATTTGTTCTATAGTGAGGTTTTAGGGGCACTGCCATCGATGCGCATGTATGTTTTGTTTTGCTGAATTTGTGATGTTGTTAGACTGGTAGTTAGTAATATATCGAAATCGAGTTTTGGATTGTAGTTTACGATTGTTGCTAAGCTATACTAATATGATTGGTTTTGTGTAGGCTCGTAGAGATGGAGTTGATGAGCCCTATGCATGGGAGAGCAGAGAGTTTTTGAGGAAGCTCTGTATAGGAAAGGTGCATTCTTTTTTATCCCTTTTTATTATTTTGATTATTGATAAAGATGTGTTGTTAAGTTTGCGACGGTAATAAGTGATGGAAAGCCCTGATATTCAAACTTCTAACTTACGTAATTGGTTATTTGTGACCGCAGGATGTAACTTTCCTAACGCATGCCCCATCTGCTACGCAATCAGGGACGTCCAGGGAGTTTGCTACTGTGCTTCTTGGCGATAGCCTTGCTAATAATATTTCAAAGATTGTGGTTGCAAAAGGCTGGGCTAAGGTTTGCTTAACTCCTTTTGTATCGGCTGCACATCTGAGTATAGTTTACGTGTCTACAAGTCTACAACTTTCGGCTTGTGACATCTGGCCTATTCACCGTTTATTTTTTCTGATTTTTACTCTGTACAAGCAGGTTAAGGAACAATCCCAGCAGAAAATTGAATCAAACGAGGAAGCCGCGGAATTGCTGCGGCTCGAGGATCAAGCAAAGGAACAGGGTTTAGGAAGATGGAGTAAGGTAGTCCTATTGCTTTTGTAATTAACCATCACTTGGTGTGCCTCCTGGAAAAGATTGCAGTTACAATTTCTTCTCGCTGAGAGGCGTTCAGTATACCACTTAGTCAGTTACTGTTGACTTCATATCCAGATATTTGAAGTTTTTCTTCCATCTACAGGTGTCTGGTGCTTCAGAAGCTGCTATCAGAAATCTGCCTCCCTCTGCCCTTGGTGGGTATAGTAGTTTCAGTGCTCCCAATTTTGCAATCGCACATAAAGGGAGGTCAATTCAAGCAATTGTGGAGCAGGTTCGCGATGGGAGTGCCCTTCGTGTTTACTTGCTTCCCGAGTTCCAATATGTTCAGATTCTTGTGGCCGGTGTTCAGGTAGGATGTTGTGGTAACAAATGCAAATATTGTCCTGGATATTGACTTCATGATCCGGTAATGTGGGTTCTGATACTTGTGTACTCTATGTGAACACTAGTCTCCTTCAATGGGAAGGAGGGCAGCTCCAGAGCAAATAGCTCAAGCTGAAGGGAGTTCAAATAAAGCAAACGGAGAAAGTACAGCTGAACCTCGCGCCCAGCCAACATCAGCACAGAAAGTTGCTTCTGGTCAGGCAATGAATGAAGTAGCTCCAGATCCCTTTGGAAGGGAAGCTAAGCATTTTACAGAGATGCATGTATTACATAGAGATGTAAGTTGGTTCTACATCTCTTCATTCTGTTGGTTTTATGTCTATGTTAAAATCTGGAGGTGAGGGTTCTTAATGTGCATTGCATCTTCAGGTGCGTTTTCTCCCCGAATCCGGAGACAAAAATAATAACCTTATAGGTTCCATTTACTATGATGATGCGGGTGAAGTGAAGAGCTTGGCGTTGGAATTGGCGAAAAATGTAAGTATATATGGCAATTGGAATGCTAGGAGGGTTGCTTAAGCAATCTGTAGTACTATAAGTTTTACACAATTTTAGGATACGATCACAGTTTACCTTTTTTTTTTCTCCTTATATTTTCTGATGACATTGATTGATAGGAGATGTTTTTATTGAGGATAAAAGTTATATGTTGCTTCCGTAAACAGCTACCTTAACAGAATAACAGTACATTGTTAGGAGATCTTATTTTCGAGGATAAAAGTTATATGTTGCTTCCATAAATTGCTATCTTAACAGAAGGAAGTACGAAACTATGGATGTGACCTTTTTTTTGCCTTCAATGTAGCTATTTCTGCCTTTTAAAATACTATAGGTGAGAGGGTTGTATAAGCTCATTGTTCTGCTATAAAGTTTATATTATCTGGAATATGTTACATGTTGCAGTTTTTCTTTTGAGAAAGATGATATGGCAATCTTATTTGTTCAGGAAAGACTATCGGTTTCCTTATGCTCTTACCTTGAGTTAGAAATATGGTCATGACCTTGTTGGCTTCATTATGTTAGTAGACAGTGATATGTTACTGCTGCTACCACATGATTCTGGGTGTTTTTTCAGATGTCCAGGTGTTTTTGTTGGCAATGTAATCTGATAGATAAAGTTTAATGAAACTGCAGGGCTTTGCTAAATATGTTGATTGGAGTGGGAAATTGCTGGAAGAGAAGGACAGAAAAGCACTTAAAACAGTAGAGCTTGAGGCAAAGAAAAATAGAATCAGGATGTGGACAAATTATGTTCCCACGGTTTCAAATTCAAAAGCTATACATGACCAAAATTTTACTGGGAAGGTAATTTAGACTTCATGATTCTGATACTTGAGTAACTATGCATGTTACTCTCAAGCCAAGCTCACGCCTTGTATCTGATGTTCACATCAGGTTGTGGAGGTTGTTAGTGGAGACTGTATTATCGTGGCTGATGATGCTGTGCCATTCGGTAGCCCGTTGGCAGAGAGAAGGGTAAATCTTTCAAGCCTTCGGGCCCCTAAAATGGGCAATCCACGAACAGGCGATGGGCGTGAGGATTATGCTCGTGAGGCGAAGGAATTTCTTCGCCAAAAGCTCATTGGTCGCCAGGTATTACTTGTGTTACATTTTGTACGGTAAGTAATGATATCACAAATGGGAAAGTCTGATACCATGGGTTACTTCGAATTCAGGTTAATGTTTATATGGAGTACACGAGAAGAATTCCTGGTGGGAATAGTCTTAATCCTGCAGCTGATTCAGCTGAAAAGTTGATAGACTGTGGATCTGTGTTCCTTGCTCCTCAGTCGAAAGGTGAAGGAGTTGCTTCATCTGTGTCAACTACAGCCGGTGGACAGCCAGCTGGATATAATGTTGCTGAAATGTTGATTATCCGTGGGTTGGCTGATCCAGCAAAACATCGGGAATTCGAAGAAAGGTCGCATCATTATGATGCTCTTGTGGCCGCTGAATCAAAAGCTGTGGCTCAGAAGAAAGGAAAACACTCTTCTGGTGAACCCCCTGCATACCACATCCAAGACCTTACTACTGTGAGTAATAGTTTTGCATCTCTCATGTGCTGCCTGCTTGATCTCTGTGTACTTATCGGTTTGTTATAGCAACCTTCCCCTCCCCCATTTTTGCCCCTCTTTGTGTTATGTCTTACCTATGTGCCATTTCCAATGGAGCCAAAGACCAACTATTCTTTGGCTTTGGGATATAATGGAATACGCAAACTCTCAAAACTGTCTGTACTTGTATTGTGAAGTAGCAGTCAGGTGGTTCGATTCTTGAAGCAATTTTATTATGGGTCTTTCATAAGCAGCCTCTCTATGTTTTTAACGTCGGGGTAAGGCTTGCGTACATCCGACCCTTTCTTAAACCCCCCCCTCCTAGTGACGGGAGCCTTTGAGGCACTACGGTAATGTTGTGTTATGTTTTTCGATGTATTTATTGTGAAACATTCTCACCCTAATATTCAAACATTTCAGGCATCAGCGAAGAAAACCAAGGATTTCTTACCCTTTTTGCAACGAAGCAGAAGACTTTCTGCCATTGTTGAATATGTACTAAGTGGCCATCGGTTCAAGTTAGTAATTCCTAAGGAAACATGCAGTATTGCCTTTGCCCTTTCTGGTGTGAGGTGTCCTGGACGAGGTGAACCTTACTCTGAAGAGGCAATTGCTTTGATGAGGAGAAGAATACTGCAAAGAGATGTAGAGGTAATGTGCTCACTTTATTATTTGATAAATGAGACTTGCTTTCTATATTAAATGAGACTTTCTTCCGTGCTCACTACACAATTGATGTATTTTTTGCACATCAGATCGAAGTGGAAACCGTGGATAGAAATGGAACTTTCTTGGGATCCCTTTGGGAATCTAGAACAAACATGGGGGGAGTGTTACTTCAAGCTGGGCTTGCGAAGTTTCAAGCCTCTTTTGGTGCGGACAGAATAGCGGAGTCCCATCTCCTTGCTCAAGCTGAGGAGTTGGCCAAACGGCAGAAGTTGAAGGTAAGCATCTGTGTGACTGGTACTTGATTACTTGTTATAACATATCCAAAGTCACTATCTAACCAATCAGCTGGTTCTAGATATGGGAAAATTATGTCGAAGGACAGGAAATAGCTAATGGTTCATCTGTTGCTGAATCCAGGAAGAAGGAGGTCCTCAAGGTAAGATTTTGCTTTGTTTACAGTGTCCCATTTTATTCGCTTGTGCTTTGCTGTTTGAAATTGAACTGTTTTCTTCAACATTCCCAGGTGGTTGTTACCGAAGTTCTTGGTGGTGGCAAGTTTTATGTCCAAAGTGTTGCTGACCAAATGGTCGCTTCCATCCAGCAGCAGCTTGCTTCCCTGGATATAGGGGAAGCACCTGTACTTGGGAGCTTCAGTTCCAAGAAGGGTGATCTAGTTCTTGCTCAATTCAGTGCTGATAATTCATGGAACCGAGCTATGGTAAGATATGCAGCCCTCATTATACTATATTACTACATAACAGATGTGGGAAGTGTGAAAGGATGTTTTAATTTTTTTGCACAGACCTGGTATTTTCCAATTTCCGTGTTTCACTTGATACATGATATTTTTATTTTTTATTTTTATTTTTATTTTTTTATCATAGATTGTAAACGTTCCTCGTGGTGGCATTGCTCAATCGCCAAACGATGAGTTTGAGGTTTTCTACATCGATTATGGAAATCAAGAAGTAGTTCCTTACAGCCGCCTTCGCCAAGTACCTCCTTCTCTAAACTCTGCACCTGGATTGGCTCAGCTGTGCAGTCTTGCTTTTGTCAAGGTTCCTAGTTTAGAAGAGGATTATGGACAAGAAGCAGCGGAGTACCTGAGTGAGCTAACTCTTAGCAGTTCCCGGGAATTCAACGCCGTGATTGAGGAAAGAGACACATCAGGCGGGAAAGCTAAAGGTCAAGGAACTGGGACAGTCCTCCTGGTGTCTTTGGTTGATGAGGAATCCAGCTCTAACGTTGCTGCTTCCTTGTTAAAGGTAACTTACTAATTGCCCCTTGTTAGTTTTTTTATTTTCATTTTTCGTGAAAACCTTATCTGTGGTGGGTGCGGACATATGATTCTGTTGGATATCAGAGTGCTGAATGGGTGAGAGTTTCTTACTGGGGAAATGAATTGATATGGACCTGTGCATTGTCTTCCCTGAATTTGATTTCTGCAACTTAGCAAAATTCAATTTGAGCAATGTGCCTGCGGTAGTTTACCATTTCAGTTTCATTAACTTCTACTACTATGAATTGAAACAAACTGACACTAGTTCATTTTCATTAACTTCTAATATATATACATTGAACAAAACTGGCACCTAATCAAACATCTTACACTGAAGTTGCTAACATCCGGAAGTATTGGTTCTCATGGTATCGCACTGGTATTGTTTTTTGGTTGCGTCGTGGGTTTTTGATAAACTAATTTGCGTGTGTTCAGGTTGGATTTGCTAGACTAGAAAAGCGCAGAAGGTGGGACACCAAGGAAAGAAAGGCTGCCGTTGACGAACTGGAAGAATTCCAGCAAGAGGCGAAAACCAGCCGGAGTGGAATGTGGCAGTATGGGGATATTCAATCTGATGATGAAGATTCCGGCCCACCTGTGAGGAAAGCGGCCGGCAAGCGCTAAGTAAGACCCGGCAATGTAGTCATGGTTAGAGCTAGCAGCGGGGGCTTCACACCTTCCCTTGCCCAAAGAGAACCGAGTCATAGAGAGGAGACAAAATGCAGGCTAAATTAAATCAACTTTTTTCCTTTTCAGTCAGTTCCCAATTTTGCTCTTTTTTTCCCTTTTTTTTTCTGTTTTTTTTTTTTTTTTTTATTATTTATTTTTACAGTATCAAATTTCAGTCAAATTAGAGGACACAATTTTGTTTCTTTTTTTTCTTCCTTGTTGACGCTTCCCATAAACCCCACTTGAATAATGCCTAAAAGCTTTTCCTCAATAGTGCTTTGGCCTCCATTCGGAGGCTGGGACTTTGCCCAATACTAATGTTTAATTTGGTACCATCCATGCTCCATACTGAGTTCTATTGTCGACGCGATATTGTCTCACTCCCGATTTCCGGCTGATGTTCTGTATTCCGCTTTTGGTGGTTAATTAAAATCATGTTTTCTCCATTGTACATTGTAGTGGGAAGCAAACCTTGTTCATAAATCATAACCTGTGATTTTGCTAAAGAAAGACTTGATATACCAGCAATTCGATAACACTGCGAGAAGACATACTACTTCCCAAATGATTTCTCCCTTTTAAAAACTGTTTTTGAGTAGCCATGTTGGGAGTTAGTTTTAGATTAAATCAATCGTTCACTTGTTGGTAAAAATAGTACACAAAGTAATTCTGCATTGTACTCTACAAAGTCCACTCAATTTTAAGATAAATGAGTTTATCATTTAGTGTGGAAGTAACTTCCAACATGATTACTTAAAAACAGTTTTCGAAAGGAAAAAATATATAGTGTAATGGGGAGCAAACATTGTCCATAAATCATAACCAGTGATTTTGCTAAAGAAAAACTTAATATACCAGCAACGTGATCGATAACACTGCGAAAAGACATACGGTGTATGCTGATGACGAGAAGTTAATCGGGAAGCAAGTAGAGGTGTGGAAGGGCATGCCGTGAAAGGTAGTGTTCCCCCAACTTAGGGGAAATGGCTAGTAAAACCCCTTGGAGAAACAAAGCCATTATTCTCTTCTTTATTTCTCTCCTCCTTTTTCCTTTTCTTTTTTCTCCCCTTTTATAAGGATTATGAAATACCAATACATACTAGTAGTTATCAAGAATCAAGATATAAAGAAACTCATTCAATTCGGTACAATGGTACATTATCCACACATCTAAGGAAGATCACAAGTCATTTTCTTCTCCTTTTAACAATCTCCCTTGTAGTATACTCTACTTTATATGGCGTAATCAGATATAATGTAATAATTTTTCGACTTGGTTAAACTCAACGACTTTTGCAACGTTTTTCTTTTAATTTTCTTTTGAGACCACAAAACAAAACCAAAAAAGATTCTTATCTCAGTCAAATCGTTAGTCAAACATTTACTTCGTAATTCGAAAACGTCCCATATTTATTTATGGAGGGAGTAATATTATTACAAGATCATTAAAGCAAACACCGAATGTCGCATTTCTAAGTAAAAACGAAATAATAATAAAGGGATAAAACATTTCTACAGTTTTATATCCTAAGGACCAAAATTTATTAGAGTCTAACATTGTGCGATCACCATATCATACAATTTCAAGTAATTATATAACGGCGGCACGTTACTAGTTCAATTTGCATTTGACTGGAGCAACAGTTGTTGATGCCTCTCCAAAGAAAGCTGCTTCTGTAGCTGAATCTGCCTTTTAAACCTCTGTATGAACATATCAGCCGCTTGATCTATATCTTCCTCCCCTTCCTCCTCCACCGCCCTTCCGCCGTGAACCGCCGCCGGCTCCTCATAGTGCACCTCGTTCTCCTCCTCCTCTGACTCCTGGAATATCACGTGCGTCTGCTCACTAATTGCAGGTTGCTCCTCCTCCTCGTAACTTTGTTGCGTACTCAGTACGCTTTCGGTATCACTACTGCCGTCTGCTTCAATATAATTGTCGCTCGTAAAAACATGCATGTTTTTGGTTGTGGCTTCTTCGTTGTAGTGCATCAACAAACTAGCCTTGCTCTCTTCTTCTTCTTCTTCAAGTACGACATCGTTGTCGTCGTGTTTCTTCTTGTGGTGGTGGGGATGGTGAGACGACGCCGATTGCGAAACAAGAGCTTGAAGTGAGTGTGTTAAGGAAGTTTTATCTATGTTTTTGTGTAGGAGAAAGAATATCATTATACGTATTCTTAGCTCGCTGGTTTTGTTAGACAATGCCGCAATTAATTTCTTCAACAAACTCGGTGTTTTCATCACCTTCGTTCTGGCAAAATGTACAAATTAAACAAGCAGCTAACTTATTTCGAAATCGAATTTGTGCAACGTATGTTAGTGATCTGATTCAAAATGACTAGAATTTGGAAGAACTTATAATGTATAATATATATGTTTACTAGTTCAAAGTGGGGTTTAGGTAAAGAGAAAGCACCAAGTGAAAGCATAGGGTAAAATGAGTGGGGAACAAGTTTATATATACTCATAATTCATAAGCA
>JBBYHQ010007946.1:0-11173 GCA_038382645.1 Spergularia azorica | reverse complement strand
TTAAAAGGTGGTGTTTGGGAATTTTTAACTTAAAAGGTGGTGTCTGTCAAAATCGATAACTTAAAAGGTGGTGTTTGACAAAAAACTCGATCAAATGAGATAAAATGACCAAATGAGTAAATTCTCGATCTGTGTAATGGTCACCAATACAACGTTCCTAGATGGTTCGACTTTCGAATTAGGAATACAAGTAATACGACAACTATAGGAGACGTAATAATAAGTAAATTTTCGATATAGGAATGAGTAGGGGCCGCGCGAACGCAGGCCCCCACTAGCACAAATTATGACGTATGAGCTCCCACATTGGGGAGACATTAGGAAGGCACCCCTCCTAAGTGCAATGGAGGTCACCAACCCAGGCCATGGGCCTTCTTGATCGCCCATTGACCCCGTCCAGGTAAGTGATTTGTTAAGTGGTCCGAACTTTCTTTTTATACCACCTTCATCCTCTTCACCTTGTATGCGCGGCCGATGTGGGACACCCTGCATAGTCCATATGAGTATTTTCGAGTGATAACGTCTGACTTAAGTTTTACTTGCCAACAGTATGATTTTCATATTTGAGAGTAGAATGGCGTAGTCTTGTTGAATAAAGGGTTTGAAGTCTAGTCTTACGGAAAAACACTACCACTTTAAAGATAACACTACTTAGGACTTAGGAGATGTAATGTTTAAGCTACTGCCAAGTTACGGCAATGGGACTTCTAACAGTATACTTTTCTCCAACCCAAGTCAATGAACCAAACGCTGAGGCACCTTTCCTTGCAAAATCTGATCCTGCATCGGTGAAACTGACTTTGTAGGTTAACTTCTGCCCCTGAGCCTTGAAGTACAAAACCTTAGGTTCGACAACCACCTCGACACCCTTGGGTTCTTGCACAAACACCTTGTACATAATCTTAGCATTTCCTACATTGGTTACTGTCCTCTCATGGGTAATTGTAGTACGTTCCCTTGATTTACCAGCACGAAAAATGACAGCGAAAGAAGGGTAATTCAGATCACCAGGCTGAAGGACCTTAGCATTTGGACACCGGTATTTCCTCCTCGCCACAACTGTAGCCTGAGCATCAGTGTAATTGATGCTGCAGAGGTACTGCAAGTAGTCTTCAGTGGAGATATCATAGACAAGACCAGGATCAGAAGCCCTTTCCGGGTTAACATGACCAGAACCGAATGTGAAAGGAGTGGCTAACTTGTTTGAATTGAAACCAGATGCATCCGAAATGAGGTGGCCTTTATTGTCATGTGTATGAGCAGATGTCATTATTGCGGACTTGATAGCAGCAGGCGACCAATCTCTGTGGACTGATTTTATTAGCGCAGCAACGCCACTGACATGAGGACAAGACATAGATGTGCCTGATAAGACATTGAACTGTGCACTCCTTTTATCACCGTTTAGCTGAGCTATTGATGCAATTCGAGGCCAAGCAGCCAATATATCGATTCCTGGTGCTGTTATGTCAGGCTTGATAACATAGGGATCGACAGAATTTGGACCCCGGGATGAGAGAGCAGCGGCTAATGGAGCCCTGGCACCATACTGTGTTCCAATAAACGACATTGAGGCAGTCATGCTCTTGTTTACACTCAAGTCTTTTTTTAAGGCCTCGGCAGCTGAAGCTCCCAAGACAGCTGCTGGCAGAACATGAGGGTCAGCTACAAGTCCTTCCCCTTTGAGAGGGGTGTTAACCAGCAACATTGCAGCTCCTCCAGCTGATTTTACAACGACGCCTTTCTCAGTTCTCCAATTGATACCAACCTGACAGACAACAATTTTGCCTTTTACAAGTCTTGATGATAAAGATCCATTGGTACAGAACTCGGCATCTTTGCCAACTGCTGTTTCCTTGTACACAACTGGCAGTTGTTTAATCTTCTCACCAGAATATAAAGACGCTCCCTTGAAAGTTTTGCCATTACTTAGCTCTACTTTGGCCAGGAAGCTCCGGTCAAGATGGCTGGCCCCAACTGTCATCACCCATGGTGCAGTATTGCAAACAGTTGAAGGGCTTGGACCATCATTTCCTGCAGCAAGTGACACAAAAAGTCCTTTGGCTGATGCAGCCAAGGCTGCTATGATCATAGTGTCTTGGTAGTAAGGCTTAGGGTCTCCTACAAGGGACAGGGAAAGGACATCGACTCCATCAGCTAAGGCGCTGTCAATGGCAGCTACTATGTCAGAATCAGTACAGCTTTCTTCCCAACAAACCTTGTATGCTGCTATTCTTGATGAGTAACTGCATTGAGATCACATATAAGCTTCAAGAGTGTAAAAAAAGAGACTTACAAAAAAAATTCTTATTTAGCATTCAGTTTGAAAAAAACACCTGATTCCGCTAGCAATGCCCTGAGCCATTCCAAAGAGGCTAGCACCACGGACCACATATCCAGCTGCCGTGGATGCAGTATGTGTCCCGTGGCCATCAGAGTCCCTGGCAGATCGAAAGTTTATTTTCTCATTGATTCTTCCATAGCTTGCCTCATACCCTTTGAAGAAGGATCTCCCTCCTATGAGCTTCTTGTTGCAATTGGAAGTTGAAAAGTTTGTGCGCTCTTCACATGTACCTTTCCATCTTGATGGAACCTCGGAATATCCTGAATCATGAAAGCTGGCATGTTCTGGCCATATTCCTGTATCAACGAATCCTATAATCACACCAGAACCTAAACTGCTTGCATTCCAAAGCCCTTTGTCTGATTCTAGGCCTAGAAAACGCGGTGAATATGTGGTCTGTAACCTTCTGATCTGATCAGGGACAGCAAATAGTAAGCCATCAATTTTACTCAAAGATTGGTATTGCTTGGTGGTTAGTTTAGCAGCAAAACCAGTCAGTGCATGCTCATAGGTGTACAGATGCTCAGGGGCCAACGGTTCTTGATCTTCACCGTCTTGAGCTGCAAGTTCTGTTATGGAGTCCAAGACTTGTTCATGCCATTTATAATTCTGGTTGTTGGAATTCTTCATTTCAATTACTTTGGATTGGTCCATGTGAATTATATAAGTTCGTCTATCAGCTAACGCGGTCAATGTTGATGCCCAAAGGGCTAATAGGACTGGCCACAGTGTCCTGCTGATTGGTACCATAGCTTAAACTGCACATTTACAGAAAGTTATCAGCTAAAGCCTAAAATCATCCCTACATACACAAAAAATTGTGCACAATGACATGTACAGGTGCGGTTTATCTTGCTGCATCACAAGTACCCCTGTCAGAATTGTACACTCATCAGACATGGGTACGCACAAATCAGACATGGGTACGCACACTTGACAAAACATTTTAGGTCAGTAGCATGAAATTTTCCAAAAATAGTTGAATATAGATACCCGAATTCTTACCTGTATTGATTCTAGTAGCGAAGTCCAAGCAACGTAACATATATAAAAAGTCTGATTTCTTGGACTACTGCAAGCAGAAAACACCAAAACAGTAAAATTGGCATTAGTTCAACAGTAGTAATTCTGCAAAGAACATCACATCGTAAAACTCAAATGCCAGAAGTTCATGCATAACTTGAGCATTTGCAGATAGTTTTGAATGAAAATAAGAGAACTGATAACATGTTTTAATGAAACTCTTACTACGAACTACGTACTCTTCAGCTAGGAATAAATAAGTTTTTTACCTAGTACTAAAGTTGTATTTTAGGACAAATGAACATACAAAATTTGCTGGAACATGCACTACGTAGCTAAATGGGGATCCTTAAATAAGCAAGAGAGCCACATACATAAAGTAACCTTGTATGTGGATACAACAACGACGACATTACCTAGTGTCTCAAAGGCTCTTGTCTATGACGAAATTGCTGTATCTTACTGTTCACAGCATAAGAAGCGTAAACAATTTTGTGAGTCGTTTGGTTTATTCCATTCACATATTAAAACATAGACATACCCATGGATATTTGGATTAAAAACTTCAGTCAAATTACCTCATGGCAAAACAAAAAAGTTAAAGCTTACAATAGAATTTGGTGGTATATTGGTCAAAAAATAGCATTAGCAATTTTAGACGAAGTTGCTTCATATTTTCCAACCAACATTTTCACTGTCCCCTTTGATCAAACTAATTAACAGACTGATAAATGGTTCTCTTTTGATTAATACTACTTTACCGTCCAAGAAAAGTGAGATTAGTGCTCATTTTCTCACGTTTAGGAATTAAGACCACTCCCATTTATAATTAGTGACGATGACTTTCTTGGATTATGACTAATCAAAATGGTTTTTTGTTGTTAATCACTTACACGCTATTCTTAATGTCTGGTCGATCAGCACTCATCAGTGACATACAGTGTATGAAAAGCATCTGTTTCACTGAACAAACTAATTATGAGTCTCAGGTTATCTCTTAGTCACATAGTCATAGAATTCGAGTAACTCGACTGAAGATTGTATGAACCACATCTAAGAATAATTCCATGTACTGATGTACAACATCAACTCGTGTTTTAAAGTTTTACTTCAATACTAGCATACTTCCATTTCCATATAACTTTTTATGTTAGCCGATTCCAATTTATTACTCCCTCCTACCCAAAGAGATTTTCCTGTTTCTTTTTGCAGTTTTGAGTTGCCATGTTAGGAGCTATATTTAGACCAAATGAATCGTTCACTTGCTTTAAAAATTAGTAAGTATTTCATTCTGCATTGCACTCAACCAACTCTAAATCTCTTTGGGTATGAGTAGTATATACTCGTACTTTCAGTTTCAGTACTTCTAGCTAGGTTACTTAATTAGGTCGTTACTCTTGATGAGGCATTTAACCGGACTGAGCAAATTGTCTTCCCATATCTTAAAATCTCTCCCCATACCAAGATGGGTACAATTTAGGTCCATCTTTAGTTGAGACTCAACTTTGCCATCGTTGATAGTAGTCCAAAAAAAAAATAAAAAAAAATAAATGAGCGACAAAGATCATAGATTAGTACGGAGTATGTGCGATCTCCCTTACCCGTTCCAAAGAGGAGCGTCTTGGGAGGTGCTAGGATAAAGCTGATGATGATAACAACACTCAATACTTCTACTTACTGGTTTTACGCTCAAGATAATTTCACACGTCCTTATGTGAGTCGTGTCTTCCATCATAACTCGTATGAGGAACCCTGACAATTGACATAACTCTCGACATTACATAACACGAGTAAACAAAGCTTGAGGGCATTTTTAAGATCTCAACAATTCAGACTTGAGAAATCTACAAGACTCCTATACCTCTATATATAAGGGAACAATTCATCAAAGAATAGCTGGTAAATCCAAAATATGCATGTTCGGAACTAATCTTTGCTAAATCCTTTTGGATCTATAGCACACAAGAACTTCAACTCGCTGAAATACTCCGTCATGTACCATAGCTACGATCTCCAGCATCGCCAAGTCCGGGAATAATGAACCTGAGCAAGAGTTTAGCATATACTTGTAAATAGATTGATGAGAAAGACAAATTAATAGCATTAGGTAAGTAAAGAGTTTCTCTGCCGAAAAAAATAGAGTAAAGAATTTAAGAGTGCAGCCGTAGCCATAGAATAGTACCCCTTCTCATTGACAATTTCATCAATGGTTCCAGTGTATACGTGAAGCCTGAAAGGAACAGAAAAATCGAGTCTGAATATACGAACCAGTGTTGGCATATTAATCTCCAGTTACATCACGAAAGGAATTTTCATACCCTGGGCATTTCTCACTAAGCTTTTGAAGTGCTGGAGGAGCTGCAACAGCAGATATCTGCCAAAAGTTTGTTTCAAAGACATCAGAATGCAACTATAGTAAACACGCTGAAGCTAAGGATCTCCCCACGATATTCTCCACTTTCTACCCATTATATCAATATCTACAGGATCAGCACCAATTTGAAAAAAATAGCTCAGATAACTAGCTGGAATCTCATTCAAAGAGCTGAAACCTTAAATTGATGGACATCTGGCTGCACAACAGGAAGCTAAGGAGTACACAACCAAATCATTCATAATTTCAGAGAGCAGGGTGCCAACGAAGTACTTACCACTTTAATTTGTTTGTTTCCTACGCCACGCTCCTTAATGAGATCAATGGCTTTAATTACTGTTCCACCTGAAATTGTGAATCAGGCAAGAAGATTAATATTTATACCATCATCTCAGTGAGTTCATCGACAAAATGGATATCAAAGAATTCATGCACTATAATGATTAATGATAATGGCTGAACATTGGTGATATGCATCATAATATAGGTTCATTCGAGATACACAAACAAATAATAAGAAAACCTATATTTTGTGATCAACGAAAGCAAGGTTAACAACCATTATTGTAACCTAAAGCCTCATTGCCTCAAAAAAAAAAAAAACAAAAAAAAAAAAAAGAAAAGAAAAAAAGCCTCTCATCTCTTGGAAAACGTACAAACTGAACTCATACGTAAGACTTTGGAAGCCTGATTATGCATGGATGGTAAATGTCAATGTCATTGCAGCTTAATTGTATCCAATGTGATGCACACTAATTAACAGTAAAAGTGAAACCCAATGGCAGAAGAGACTATTCGAGCCAGAAGAAAACAAAAAAGTGCAAATGTCAAACCTGTTGCCAGCATAGGATCAACAACTAATATACGAGCTCCTTCAGGAAACTTATCAGGCAACCTGGAACATGAGAAATCTCAGATTAGTGACAAACACAGTTGCCCATGACCAAGATCAATGTCATGATATCAGAAGTATGAATATAGGTCAATAAGACAATAACTTGTCTCTGCAAGAATTGAATATCCCAACTCCAGAGAAACGTCCAGCAAACAGAACCCGCTTAGAAAGATATATGTTGTAATTCTTACAGGAGGAGTCTTACTTGTTCAAATAGACAGTTGGCTGAAGTGTCTCCTCGTCTCTGCTGAGCCCTTCACATGACAAACAATATCCAGAATTAGTACTTTGGGAAGACAAAGATATACGAACTAGACACCCAACACAACAAACCAATGAAATATTAAAGATGTAACATACTAGCATATCAGTAAGAAGACCTTAGGGATTCGGCAAAATCGACTTCTGTCAGAGTCTATATAAACCTGACATACCTAAATGATAAATCTTTGTTGCTGGCAGAACAGAGGCCGCATGCTCTGCAAGTGCAAGACCAGCTCTCAGAATCGGTATGACCTGAAAGACCACGGAATAGCTTTCGTATAAGTATTACATGCACAGAAACCCTAACCAGAAAGGTAGAAGTTTGACAACAGAGAAAGATAGGTAGCTAATGTTATGGTAAGTCCCAATATTCTCAAAAGCTTATTTACGGTAAGAACAACATAAATTGCCGTGCATTGCTGCACATACAAAGCCTTTTTTTCCGAGGTCCAAAGCCTTCTTGGGTTCACTATATGAAACATATCCACCACCATCTCAATTCATGACTATGGGCATCATGCTTCTCAAGACATAAATACAATATATACTTGATAACTTAGTATCTCACCAAAGAAATCCTATTCTCAGACTGAAGACCACAAAAGGAACTCATAAATTTATAATTTGAGAGAGCAATTTGCTTTCATTTAGTTACTGATTATGTATCAGTGATGAGAGCAAAGATAACAAATATAACCTAATGATTTGACAGTGCAAAAGTAATTTTCCAGATAATAATTTTTTCACTAATACCATAAACTAAAGCCATCAAGACCTAACAAGAAAATCTTTCTTAAGGCCTCTTCAATCGTAAGGTATTGAAATTTTCAAGTTCTCTAATTCCCTACAACCCTGTTTTATTTCTAGTGTGAGCATTAAGTTGTCAAACTGAAAATTTGTTGGAGCAGCTAACATGTCGATATCAAATAGAGGCATAGAGCTACTTACTATTGGCAATATATAACGCAATACACATTTTTTTTCAGAAACATGCAGCCATAATACATATAGACAAAAAAACATATAATGAACTCACCACCACAGGCTCTCTGGGATCAATAAACTCAACCTTGGCAACAGCCATTGGAGTTTCAATTTCTCCTGAGATAATAGGCTGCAAAGCAGCAAAACACAAAATAAGTCCAACAAAAAAGTATCAACCTTGCACTTAAAGAGGCAGACGCCACAGAAGAATCACTTACCAACCACTCCCTTGAAGCTTCATATATAAGAAGCCTCCCCAGCTCAGCCATTGCATTCTCTAGAAAAAGAAAATGAATTGTGATGCGGATGTGCACGACAGCTTATTGTTATAATAAAACACACAGAATAAGTAAACTGCTTTCACAGGCATCACAAAGTTCTAAAAAGTTCTTCCAATGCCACTATTATACACCCGGGAGTACCATAACTACCATTCCCATTCTGTTTTTACTCCCCTGAGATTTCAGAAAAAAAAAAAAGAGTTCTTCCAATGCGCCCCTATTATGCCTCTTGGGGGAAGTCCACCCGGGTTTGTGTAATTCTTTCCAAGTTCTACAAGACTTCAACATCACTTCACTTTACGTATCTCAATTATGTACGAAGCAGTACAATATCTTCTATTTAAAACACGTCAACTGTACTATCCACGTATCTATAAGTAACGAGATGGAAATATGCTGTGAGTACTCCCCTGGCCCTTTAATTGCCTTGAGCTCCTCTACCCAAAATGTTCTTCAATCTCACCATCAGTAGAAGAAACAGAAGATACTAAATACTCCATACTATAGTTATAAGAAAGTTATGTGCTTTCCCTTTCTTTAGGGACTAACACGAAAGATCTAACACCATGTTTCATGCATAAGCTCAAACAGGTTACCACTGACATCAATACATTATCAAAATTATTTCTATTACCCTAAAAAGAATTACTATCTCCCCCCTCCCTCCCCCAATCCAAAAAAAAAAGAACCAGTAGTGTAGCAGAACTGAAATCATTAGCTCTTCCACAATCAGACACAGAGAAATTCTATTCACATCCCTTTTTCCATTATAGCCATCTCCCTCTACAACCACTTTACAAGGCAGGAGTGGACCTGCTCAAATATCAGCTACACCAAAAACAATAAAAGGGAAGCATAACACTACAACAAGATCTTTAACCCCAGTGCCTTAAAGGCTCCCGCCATAAGGCGGGGTAAGGGGGGGTCGGATGCACGCCAGCCTTACCCTAGTGAAACATAGAGAGGTTGCGCACGGATGACCCAAAATGAAAATTGCTTCGAGAATCGCACCGACTGCTACTTCACAAAATAAGAAGCACAAACAGTTTTATGAGCCATTTTGCTTTATTCCATTATATCCCAAAAACCAAAGAATAATTAGTCTTTGCCTCCATTGGAAATGGAACAAGCATAACACTGCTACTTCAGTATTTAAACATCACTTTCTTTTAAACACTTTCTCCTCTTATAGAACAAGCACAAAATCCCCCTAGGACTTGGTTTTATGTCCCCCACCCCCCTGTTGTATCCTTTGTCAAAAAAAAAAAAAAAATGAACAAGCACAAAATCATAACCTGTTGCACAACCCACTTGACTCAATCTCCATCACAATCTAGAATTTTAGAAATCACCAACCTAGGTCACTTGATCCAGTCAAGGCATTTTCCAACAAACTCGATTTAGCATTGATGACCTCCATAAGATCATCATAAACTAATTCATTCCTAGGTTCATACTACTAAACATTCAAGCTGGTGCGGCCACATTGGAATCATACAATCCTTGTTCAAGATCGACAAGCCAATTTACAATCAGCTCCATACAAAAAGCAGTACCCAAATAACTCCATAATTTGGTGATCAAACTAACACAAACTCACAAACTGCAAATGCCCTTGAGGGTAAACTCGAATATCGAACACAATTCACGACCTAAAACCGAAACCCATGAACCAAAATGCACCTCAATTTGCAAACATTATACCAGTCAAAAACTTCTACCAAAATCAACAAAGGCCAATGATAGCACAACAAAATCACATAAAAAAAACCAACATTGCCAAAAACCAACTATTCAACAGAAAAAGGGGGGCATGCAAATGAATCAAACATACTGAAAATAGGGCATGGAGTCTCCGCATTCCTCAACACAGAAACCCAGTGCTTGATCAGAGGATGTGGGGGCACATAAACCTGGAAAGAACCAAACTTTCACATGAAATCTATGATGGGGTCATATCAATCTACTAGATATGTACACAAACTATAATAACAACATTGTCGTCTCATCGATTATTGTCACATAACTCGACACGACAACAAACAGGTGCATGCAACTAGGGTGCACCTAATTAATCACCTTATACATGAAATTAAACCATTTTTCTCAAAAAAACAATCAAATCAAAGCAAACCCAACATAAAAAGTTGAAATTAAAGCAAAACCCAATAAAGAAAAGAGATCAAAGAGCGTGAATTACAAGCATTCTGTCGTCAGACATGAGGGGTTTAGGCTTACTGGTAGCAGCAGTAGAGTTGACTGTCAAAGTACCAAAACGGCGGGGTTTTATACTACTACTATAATTAGTATTATTATTATTATTAAAATTATTATTATAGGGCCGTGTTTGGATGCAAAGATGGTGGTGATGAGGAAAAGTGAGGGTAGTAGTAGGAGTAAAAGTAGGAATTGTGAGACATTTTAGTTTCATCATTTTTTTTTTTCAAGATTATTGATTTTGCTTAAACAAACAATCGGTAAAGATAAGAATTTGGGAATTTTGATATATGATATGTTATGTTATATTATATGGTATGATATATGATATGAATTTGATTTTGGATAGAATAGCTTGAGAAATTTGAGAGTGTGCAGGAGTCGACAGATAGAAATCCTCACCCTGCAATCATCACAAGAACAATTCCATGTTCTTCATTTTTTGGGGGGTTCGATTTATCCGAATCCGACCCAACAAATTTGGGTAGACCCATGTAATGGATTGGTCCATATTAGTATCAAGTCAGGCTTTTTTCGTCAAACTGCACATTTTAAAAGCGGTTTTTTACGGATCAACACGTTTCAGACCGTTTTGTGTTTTTCGTCATCTTTTCGCCAATTATGATGTTTTAAATTGAAAGCTGCAAACTTCCATAAAAAAATGCCTTAAAAGTTGTTTTTTTTTTTTGTTGTAAAGATTGTGGTTCTCTTATTTTCTTTTATTCATCCACTCGGGGAAAATAAGAGAACATTCTTACAAAAAAGAAACCACTAGCACAATTTAAGCTAAC
>JBBYHQ010007928.1:0-11178 GCA_038382645.1 Spergularia azorica | reverse complement strand
CTCTAACAACCTCTTAACTGATTTCTAACAACCTTCCAATGATCTTATTAATTTGCTAATCAATCCCTGTAACAATCAGACAGACCGACCATGTCGACTGTTGTAGCAATTATCAGCAATGAGGCTAGTAATCAACTGCCTACTCCAAAGCAACCGGCATTCTTCAATGGAAATGGTGCTTCACAAGCTGAGCACCCGCTGTATGAATTAGAGCAAGGTTCTCTGAATGATGCTTCAATTTCAGAAATGGAAGCGCGGTAAAACTTTATCAAATGCTGCAGCTGCTGTGTTAGCTACTGTCACCTACTCACCTGTAGGATTTTAGTGTTCAGCTTGTTTTATTTGGACATTATAATTTTCTGTAAGATCCGAAAATGTTACTTCAACATAGAAATCTGCAATATAAAAGGGCAAAAAAATAAGTTCTCAAATGGCTTCGCCCGGGTTCGAACCGGGGACCTTCAGTGTGTTAGACTGACGTGATAACCAACTACACCACGAAACCGATTTGGTAAACAATTGGCGCAGAACATATCTAGACCAAGTGTTTCTCTGTCGAGCTCCAAGCAACCATAGCATGGGAGTTGGGTTACTCGGCTCTACTAGTTTAGGGGCTCTAGTGTACATATGAATACTAGTATATATGATATACTCCTACAGTCCTTATATGGAATGTTATATTTTGGATCGATTTTTTGCCATTATACGGGAAAAAAGTCAATCTCAAGTGTTTTGAAATATATATTATGTCTACTGTTGTTTTTTCCATAAGTGTTGATGTATATTAAGAAGTATAGACTCGTCTGTCATCAAGCGTTTTCAAGAGTAATATTGCACAAATGCACAACACTTCAAATTACGTGTTCGACACCCAACAACCCGTTTTCTTTGTCAATCTATTGGAGTATTGGTCTATATATTGTCATACTCTGATCCATATACAACAAAATTATAGCCAAACTAATAAGATCCCAATAAATCACAAGGTTTTTGGTTTGACGATAATGTGACCCGAACCAATTATTCTCATTAGAAAAACCCTATCCATTTTTTTTTTATTCGTTCATTTGTTAATGTTTCTTTTGAAGTGTATCACGTATCCGAAGAATGCAAAGAAACATGAATAAATGAAAAGACTTTCTTGGGGGAGTAGGAGAGAAAAAAATACCGTTACTTTTGACTTGTTTATTTGCCTTCCCCCCAATATTTTCGGAACAACCAACGGAAAATCAAAAATCTGTAAATTTCTCCAAAATTTCTCACCACCGCACCCTCTAATTTTCCCTCCAAAAAAATGGCTTCTCCGTCACTCTTCCTCACCGTGATTTTCTCTCTCCTCCTCCGCACCACCGTCTCCGAAACCCGAGTCACCTCGCTCCGATCCGATTCACGGCGAATAATCCCCGTCGACGAGTTCGGCTTCACTCGCTCCGGCCACCTGGACCTCAACCTCACCCTTTTCTCTCTTCACCTCCACAACCCAACAACCCCTAATTCATCCCCAAACCCAGAAACCCCCAATTCAAACCCTAATTCCAACGATCTCTCCCTTGTCGGATTCTTCCTCTGCACAAGAGAATCATGGTTCCATGTTCTTGATCAAATCGAGTTAAACGACATCGTTTGCCCCCTTCAATCGGATTTAATTTTGCCGTTTTTTTCGTTTGATCGTCTCAACAATGGCGGTCTTACTCACTTTAATCTCTCTCTTCCGATTTCTAACCCTAATTTATTCACCCTTGTTTTTGCTAATTGTATCCCCAATTTGCGGATTTCCATGGTTGTTCATTCTTCCATGTATAATTCCAATTCCAAAACCCTAATTCGTGATTATTTATCTGCTGGTAAGTCTAATTTACCCGTCATTTACTTCTCATTTGCATTGGTTTTTGTAATGCTGAGTTTGATTTGGGTGTGTGTGATTTACGCGAGGCGAATCGTGGTGTATAAGATACATTTGTTTATGCTTGCTGTGTTGTTGTTGAAAACTTTGAATTTGTTGAGTGAGGCTGAAGATAAGAACTTTATTAAGAGGACGGGTACTGCACATGGATGGGATGTTTTGTTCTACATTTTTAGCTTCTTAAAGGGGATTACTTTGTTTAGTTTGATTGTTTTGATTGGGACCGGGTGGTCGTTTTTGAAGCCGTTTTTGCAAGATAAGGAGAAGAGGGTGTTGATGATTGTGATACCGTTACAAGTCGTGGCGAATGTGGCTCAGGTTGTGATCGATGAGACGGGACCTTATGGGGAGGATTCGGATGCTTGGAAGGAGGTTTTCTGGCTTGTTGATTTGGTTTGTTGTTGCGCGGTGTTGTTCCCGATTGTTTGGTCTATTAAGAATCTTAGGGAGGCTGCTAAGAGTGATGGGAAGGCGAAGGTGAACTTGATTAAGTTGACATTGTTTAAGCATTACTATGTGGTGGTTATTTGTTACATTTACTTTACTAGGGTGATTGTGTATGGGTTGGAGACGATAACTAGTTATAGGTATGAGTGGACTAGTGTCGTGGCTGGTGAGTTGGGTACTCTAGCGTTTTATGTGTTT
The DNA here is from genome assembly GCA_038382645.1 of Spergularia azorica. Classification (NCBI taxonomy): domain Eukaryota; kingdom Viridiplantae; phylum Streptophyta; class Magnoliopsida; order Caryophyllales; family Caryophyllaceae; genus Spergularia; species Spergularia azorica. The sequence goes on along the minus strand of JBBYHQ010007928.1, from coordinate 8,630 downwards.
ACCGGGTACAATTTTAGGCCGAAGTTGCATAATCCTTACCTTGTGGGTGATGATGATGAAGAGGCTGCTGCTGAAATGTTGAGGATGGATGATGATGAATTCGAATTGTAAAATGTGTAATCTTGGTCTATTTCCGTTTCACTTGTTTGTGTGCACTCATCTACTTCTGGGCGTTCTTATGCTGAGAAAGACCAAAAGTGAACCTAGAAGTGGAGTTTCATTTTCAACATTGTGCTGGAGTTGGACTGCTGACTGCTGTGACGGGAGTTTTTGCTGTCTGCACCGAAGCATTAACACGTATGTCACAATTCAGTATCTTATTTCACTCATATTTTGCCATTGATGAGCTGATGACTTTCGTTCTGTATAGTACATTAGTACTGTAGTTTAGTATAGGAGTATTAGTGCCAATTAACTTTTTGAAATTAACTTATTGGAAGAACCTCTGTTTGATGCGGTTGATTGGTGGCGATTATTTGAAGCTCACCATGCTTTATAGTATATATTGATGCAAAGACTATGGTAATATATCATTTGAGTTCCCCCTCTCTGAGTGAGTCTACTTGAGTACTTGTTATCAGACAGATTGCATTTTGTCATGTATATTGATGCACAGATTGTGGTAATTTATTGTTTCAGTTCCCCCTCTTTGAGTTGAGTCTGCCTGTGTTAGACAGATTGCATTTTGTCATGACTTCTCAGTGTATCGTGTGATGTTAATAAATTACGGCAACAATATCCCACAAACTTGTAGCTTACTGGTCGGGTTGAAAACTCACATGCAAGTAAACATGCTCCTCTGATGGATCTAATTGCAGCACATTACGGGGGTTGGTCATCTGCACAGCAAAGATTGTGTATATATTGTGAAACTGGTCCAATTCACCCATAGTGGTAGCTTTCTGCATCCTTTTTGTCGCAGAAACCCTATCGTCTCAAAGGCACAGGATGTGCTGGTGCACATCTGGACACATGTTTATGTTAGCTTAAGATATAGACTGTACATTTTGGACAAGGAAAAGCTTTCAGACTAGTTGATTCAGAAGCTTTCTGGACTTGCTTTGTATGTTTTCGACTTAGCAACCATGTCCAGTACTTCTTGCATGCAATGTAATTTAGGCGTTATGTTACTTAAACTCTTTTAGAAGTGTTGGACAACTATTATGAAAAGTTTTCAAATCTGGGTCGAAATGTCTAAGCTAACTGTTATGTCAGAGTGTCAGACATGGCATATATACATGAGTGAAATAAGGAATAGTAGAATTGGACTTATACAGATGAAGCCCCTTTTTTAGCACCTCTTGCTCTTCCTTTGTGGTTGAATAGTGAATTAGTGTTGTTGCCAGTGTTAGATCAGCAGGCTTAGGAACACCATGATCATGGAGCTGCAATATCAAGCATGTTTTTTTTCTTCTTTTTTTCTTTTTTTTGAGGGGGGCAATATCAGGCATGTTTCATGGGAACAAATCGTAGCCATGAAAGAAGTTTACGAATTTCTGTTTATGTTTGGTGGTTGTTGACCTGTTATAAGGCTAATGTGGAGATATCTGACACTCAACAGTTCAGAGCGGTGTAGTGTCCTGCTGCTGTCTTGGCTTCCTCTATCTGGAGTTCTGGACTATGAAGGACCTGATTTCTGCAGGAAGTGCGTACAGGTCCCTCCTCTCCGGGTCTTTAGGGGAGACTGGAGGAGTGGAATGGTACCACTGGAATTGTAGAGATGGGCTGCTGTCTGCAAGTCACCAATTTGAAGTTCCCAGAGGATCCTGATATTAGATACTCAGTCTGAAGAGAAAAATAGAATATGGCATGCTGGGCTTACAGAGTTACTGCTTTCTGTTTGAAAGCATAATGCATATTTTTTTGAGATCTGATAAACGAACCAAGCTCACGCACTTACACCATAATCAATCCTCCTATTAGTTATGATAACTTGATAAGTGATTGAAGAGATTGTTTCGTTTTAATTTGAGTAAATTTTATTTTATTTTTGGGGTTTTATTGGTGATTTTGGGGGATTTTCTAAGGATTTTGATCTGATTTGGTAATTGTTGTGATTGATTGTTTTAATTGAATGAATGTGGTTTTGTTTGGTGGTGATTTTGTTTTGTGTAGAGATGGTGGATAGGAGGGTGGAGGTTGTGACGAGGTTGAAGGCGTTGGAAGAAGCGGTGGCGCCGTTGGCGGGGTTTCTCTGTGTATCGTGTGATGTGAGTAGTCTACGGCAACAATATGCCACAAACTTGTAGCTTACTGGTCGGGCTGAAAACCACACAGGTAAATAAACAAGCATTTCTGATGAGAGCATTACGGGGGTTGGTTCTCTTCACAGCAAAGTTTGTGTGTATCTGTGAAACCGGTCCAGTGGAAGCTTTCTTCATCCTTTTCATTGAAGAAACCCCATACTCCTAAAGGCACAGGAAGTTTTTGGTCCATATCTGGGCACATGTTAATGCTAGCTTGAGTTCAGACTGTACATTTGGGACAAGCTAGATTTTTTTTTGACAAAGGCTAGATTAGTTGATTTAGAAGCCTTCTGGACTTGCTTTCTATGTTTTCCACTTATCATCCATGTCTAGCACTTCTTGCATGCAATGTCATTTAGGCATTATGTTACTCAAACCCTTTCGGAAGTGCTGGACAACTATTAGGAGAAATGTCTAAGCTAACTGCTATGTTGGAGTGTCAGACATGGCATATATACGTGAGTGAAGTATGTATAATTGGACTTATGCAGATGAGGCCCCTTTTTAGCACCTCTTGCTCTCCCTTGTGGTTGAATGTTGAATCTCTGTCGTTGCCAGTGTTAGTTCTGGCTTGGGAACACCATGGTTTATGGAGCTGTAATGTCAGGCATGCTTCGTGGCAACAAATCGTAGGCATAAAAGATGTTTTCGGGTTTCTGTATATTTTGGTGGTGGTTGACCTGTAGGCTGTTATAAGGCTAATTTGGAGATATCGACAGTCAACAGTTCAAAGTGGTGTAGACATGAATGTGTCCTGATGTCTTTGCTTCTTCCATCTGGATTTCTGCTGGAAGTGCATACAGGTTCCTCCTCTCCTGGTCTTTAGGGTAGACTTGAGGAGTGGAATGGTACCACTGAAATTGTAGAGATGGGCTGCAGTCTGCAAGTCACGAATCTGAAGTTCCCAGAGGATCGTCATACTTGATATTCAGTCTGAAGAAAAAAAAAAACGGAACCTGGCATGCTGCTCTCATAGGCTGAAAGCGTAATGCATCCGTTTTCGAGATCTGATAACTGAACATAGCTCACGCAGTCACACCATATTCAATCCTCCTGTTAATTTTGATAAGTGATTGTCGTATGAGACATTTAAACCTTGGACAAACACTTAGCTTAGTTGTTGTTAGTTTCTTTATATCAAAAATTTATAAGGGAGAACACTGTCATACGAATAGAATTTCCGCATGCACTTTTGTTGCAGGGAACAGGGAAAGTGCTATTGTGCTAGACAACTGAATCTGCCACAAAAGGTATAGCATAGTCTCGCCACTGGTTCTGGAAGTCTGAGGACTGAGGAATGCCCAATTTTTGGTTAGGCTTGCACCTACAGTTGAGTCTATAACATTTCTATGAGCTGACGCTGATGAGTGATTACTCGAGCCTCTTAGCCAACTGTGTCTAACACGACAGAGATACTTCCCTGGACTGGATCCAAGATCTCTTAGGGGCCGAGTATCTGTGGAATCCCCGTTCCTACAATTACACCATCGCAGTCCAAATCGAGGTAGCGATTGACTCTCGAGTCCATATATGTTTATTTAAGGTATCCACCAAATGAGGCTCGTGTCTAAGTCACCCAGCCCGAAGGCGAAACTTTAAGCTCATGTGTATCAGTGTCTGTATAGACTGCATAAAAGTTGTGACTAGTGACCTTGTGAGTGGTTTAAACATAAAATCAAGTATTATCAAGGAACAACTATCACTTTGCTTCTGAGGTAAAAGAACACTTATTCCCTCATCATCTTTCTCGTCTTTTTCTCTTCTAGACACTCTCGTGACTTGAGGCCTTGTGCGACTGCGCACTCTCTTAGCCTGACGCACCTTATGAGCCAAATCTCTATCGAAAAATGTTACATGTTTAAGACAAGACTAAATAACGTTGTTCCACAACGGCAAGCGCTTATATTAGGCCAAAGCGTCCTTTGTCTGATACATGTAACATTCATTTCCCGTAAGTCGTACGTTAGAGAAAAAACCAATGAGGACCTTAATTAGCTAGAGTTCAACATCTCTATATCACTATAAGGTAGATCTTAAAGAGTCAACTCAACCAAAAGTCTAGACTGATGGTTGAGACCCAATAATTGGGTCACTGAAGCTCTGATATCATCTTAAAGGGTCAACTCAACCAAAAGTCTAGACTGATGATTGAGTCCCAATAATTGGTTATATCTTAACAGTAGAGTTCACTCTTAATAATCCGAAGCACAAGTCAAGAACTCAATGTCACAATCATATAATAATACAACAGGATACATCCAGAAAGATATCACATGAAAATGGTCTCAAAATTTGCCTCACTTTGGATCATGGGACAAACATGCGTCAACAAATCTTCAAAAATTTTATTACATTGTATTTTTCTCCAAATATTTGAATGCAAAAAATAAATAATATGGCAGAATGACAGTTGTTTCGTTCATGGGTAACACTTGGAAATATTAATTTCCTCTGCCAGTGTTTCAGAAGGTACTGTAAGTCTTATGATATTAGGGTAGCCTTACAACTTTAAGGGTATCTGTTTATTCATCTTGTAGTGTAAGGGATTAATTACCTTTGCTTAAAAACGGTAAAATTTACTTTACAGGGTAATACTAAAACAGTGGGAATCATTTCCTTAATTTGTAGGTGAGTGTAAATGTGTAAGTGAAGTGAGACTCATTTATTTACTATCACCTTCATATTATTTGGTCTCTCTTTCATTTATTTTATTTTGGTTTGGTTGGTTGTGTAGGGCACTATATCTTTCTTATTTTCTTTGTTTTTGAGTCGTCATTTTCAGTAAGAAAGTGGACCTTACATTATATTTCCCTAATTATGAAGCTATATATCAAACTCTCCTTGTCTTTAATCTTCTACTGTTTTCTTGATTGTACAAAATCTTGAGGTAGGGTGTTTGTGTTAATACGTGTGACGATCATCAATATCAATCTTAATGAAATGGAACTAGAAGATTGCACAAGATGGCCAAGAAAAAGTTGTCTTCAACAAGTGTATGTACTCGCAAATTTATATAGACGTATACTCCCTCTTTCCGAGTTTAAACACTCCATGTTGAAAACGGACTATTACTAAAGAGGGTGTGCGTACTAAACGGTTAATCAAAGTTCCAAAAAAAATTGCATGAAATTTTTCGCAAAACTTCTTATCTAAGTTGCTATATGTATAATTTTTAGAACTTTAATAAACCGATTAGCGCGTACATTCTCCTCAATACAGAGGCATTTTAAGTATGAGTTGTTTAAACTCGGACCGAATGAGCATATGTATATGTATCAACCTCCGTTTTAAGTAGAAGGTATTGGAGCTGCAGCGTTGGCCTCAATCGTCTATTCGTCTTAATTTGGTGTGTTGAGTTTCAAGAAATAAAAATACAAGTTGTTCCAAAGTGAAGTGGAGTGATCTTACCAGAAACAATGAGAGACAAAAAAAGGCCGGTGGAGTTGCAATGTTGAAGTGTAGTTCAGTGTACATACATTTTAAATTGAAGCACATAAGATAAATTGGCAATCTTACATTACATGGTCGTACTACTGATTGTAAAACAAACATCTACAATAGACGGCGTGCTTTAAGATAAGGCACAACTAATCATCGATTTAAACTTATGGACACTATGACTGAAATATCACTTCTAATTTTGCTACTAGATTCCGATGGGGAATATATCACACTAGTATACCACTATACCATACTAGCTAGTAATGGATACATCATTTTAGTCTAATCGTATGACCTCTAGTTGCAACATATATTAAACTCGGGTATAGAAGTGCTGTGTGGCTTCACCCTCAACTCAAACTTCTAATCGAAATGGTCCATTAACATCCTACTATACCATTACCATTATACATGTACATATATACAAGTATACAACAGACCTAGTGACCTACCAAGTTAAAAGCAAACCCAACCAAATTGTAGCTGTCTCCAAAAATGGGATTTGGTCCTTTGATGAATAGTACAACTAATCTGAAGCAGTTTATTGATTGAACTATATAACCAAATTATAATGCTTCAAAAAGAATGCTTTTATAACTTAAATATTACTCATAAAAGGGTGACCAAGAAAATAAAAATGAAATTATTATACTGTACAAGAATAAGATGATACAGAGTAATAATAATAATGTCCTTTGCTAAGAAGATTTTATTTGAAGGGGATGGAGTTTGGAGCGTTTTCTTGAGTCTTCAATTATAACAAAAGAGTACAGAATCACATGCCAGTGGTCCTTTAAATCTTTGAGATCAAGACATAAGCATATGAGGTTGGAGAGACAAAATTTAATCTGTTCCTTTCTCTAAATACATCTAACTACCCTTCTCTCTCTCTCTCTGATCTCCTACTAGATAAATTGATCGAGGAAGCTTGAAGTTAAAGTGTACGACAAAACATGTAGTCAAAGATATTATGAGAATATTAAGGTTGTTTAGAACATGATTAATTTTGATTAGACTTGAGAGCCGACATATATACATTATTATCCTCGATTTTTGTTATCGGTTTGTTAATGTTTGGGAGTTTACATAATCCACGAAATGGGTGATCATGTCTCTAAAGGGGTCTCGTTAGGTCTAAGAGTCTTATAGGGCGACATGTTATTCGGTTTATTCCATGACATCAACACAGATTATTCCTTATACTATTTGTGAGTCGGTTGTGACTTCCTAGTTAAAAAACGCAACATGTTATATAAAAACTTTTAGAATATCTGTGAGATAGGCTCATTATTACATTTCTCTAATCTAAATGTGGCAATCCATATGAAGAGCATATTGTAAGTAGCACGCATATCTTCAACAATTCTCTTAAGATAGTATTCGATTATATAAGTCTGTTTGGACTATTGTTCCCCTTCATTTTCTTGTATGGGCGTGGGAGGTGGTTGTATGGGAGCGTAGAGTGTTATAGAAGATAGAAGAAGAGGATAACGACAATTCGTTGAATCTAGTAGCAAAATTCTTCCTCCGTCCTATCTTCAATATGCTTAGCTTGATAGTAACGTAATGCACTTTTTTACATTATGTAATATGCATTAAACACCTGCATTATACAAGCAAGAGGTTTCTATCAAATACAATGAGATCTTTCTATGCAATAACAATGAGAAGAACAATATAATATGTGAATGTTTTTGGTTTTAATCACACTATGTGTGAGTATTGACTATTGAGTAACAACTATAGATATCTTGAAGTTTGTCCACTAGATCAAAACTTGTTATTTGTCTGATCTCATAACAGTAATAAAATATCATTACAGATCCACCATAACTTATAATAATAATCTTATACTATATATTACTCCTACCCAAAAAGATTATCATGTTTCTTTTTGCAATTTTGAGTTGCCATATTGGGGACTATTTGTAAACTAAATGAAAGACCCGTTTATTTTGAAATCAAGTAGAGTTGGTTGACTGCAATGCATAATGAAATACTTACTAATTTTTAAAGCAAGTGAGCGATTCATCTGGTCTAAATATAGCTCACAACATGGCAACTTAAAACTGCAAAAAGAAATAGGAAAATCTCTTTGGGTAGGAGGGAGTACTCCGTATTAAAACCTGTGTTAGAGGCAATGACTGCATTCACCGGTTTCAATTGTCTCTATCATGCCACGTTGTAGTCCCTTTAAATGTGACTTAAATCTTTTCACTATGAAAGAGTGTAGATGGACACTCTTATCATTCTTAATTTATTTACAGAAATGAAACTATAGAATTTATTTCAACCGTAACTCGAGTATTAAACTAATACTCCAATATTTTATACAAAGGCAAAAGAGAAGGGGTGATCAAGGAGATCGGGGTGAAGGAGGGGGTGTTTCCTTGGCGGTGGTAGCTTGGGAATTACAAAACAATCGGATCCGATGGCCCATATGCCCATAACCATCTTTATTCCCCTTGCTCCTGCCTTTGAGACATTTCTCCTTTGTGCTTATCATCATCTCAAAGTCTAATTTCATGCATATTATTCAACCAACCACGATCGCAAGCAGAACATGTCATGTCAACTTTGGTTGGCCCATAAACTTATCATTAGTTTCTTTTACTTCCTATGTAGTCTTGTCGAAGTGCAAAAAAAATACAGTTTATAATTTTAAGTTCAACATAAGGCAGTTCGACAATAACTCGAACCTATTAGGACATAATTTGTGGTAATTCATGAGAAATGATCTTTTGTTCTAACATCTTTTTAAACAATCATAAAGATCAGACTCCGTAATTCATATATAAAAAAGGAATAGATAGTTGCTTTGCTTTTGTTTTCTCCAAAGATAAGGAGACTTCATGTCAACTTAGGCCCTGTTTGATAGGACTTATTTGCAGTAGTATTCAGATCAGTTCAGAATCATTCAAATCAGATCAGAGTCATTCAAAT
>JBBYHQ010007919.1:0-11179 GCA_038382645.1 Spergularia azorica | reverse complement strand
ACAAACGGACCCAAAACAGCAGGACACTGTCCATCAAGAAAGAGGTTAACCACGCGAGTGATCGAGGCAAGCAGCTCATCAGAAACTGCCACAACGGCACCACTCAAGCAATCCAAGTCAATTTTGTTTTTGTAATGCATGGACTAGCGAGGAGAGATCTACAAAACAAAGCAATTGGTTACGTGATACAACGGTATTTTTCATGAAGAAAAAGGACAGGATATATTCATAGTAGTGTATCGAAGTATTCCTTGTTTGGCCAAAGCTGATCAACATCTTCTGATCACAGTCTTACTCGAGTGGTCCATTGATGAGATCAGAGCCTGTTTTGCAGCCCTCGTATTTATCGGACGACATTTGGGATCATTGTTGCTTGCGGAATCTTCTGCTCCCTTGTATATTTTTCCGATTGAACTTAATTAGCTTGTAGCACTAATCTACTGTATACTGTATGTTGAAAAGACCAATTTTTATTTCTTAAGCCGTGGACGCAATAAAATTCTACTTCTAAGTTACCTTATGCTTTGAATTCCTCCCAAATATTAAAATTAACTAAATGTTTGAAAACTGATTAATGTTGTTCCTATACTATGATTCGAATTACAACTTACATGCATGGACGTATGAGTTAGTATGATAGTTTAAAAAAAAACATGATCGTGAGTTGAAGTACGTTCGAGATCTGATTTTTTTTTTCTTGCATGCATGATGCATAGTATTAGATGTGCCTTGTATTATTGTTTTCATCTGAAAATCCATTTGACCAATATTAGAACTACATTGATTAGATCTGAACTAAATTGCTTTTACGTCGTTGAACAAAATGAGACCTGATGATAATTACGTAGTAATGCAGCAAAACAGATTTTGTACTAAAATGAAGAATGAACGACAGAATCTTAGCAATCAAATCAAAGAAGTTGTCACAAATTTTGAAACCCTAATTTTGTAAACAAGTATTTTTTTTTTTTGGCATGAAAGCAGCGGCAGCTGAATATAGTTGTCACTCATAAAATTCTCTGACTCTGATACCTGATCATATAGTACTGTAATTATAAATTTATTATCACGCCGCCGAATTAGTTGCCATTTCTGAAACTTTATGTTAGTGAGCTCCAACCCTACTTACTATTTCAACCCCAAGTTCATTAATAATATAGCCTTAATTCCATAGTAGTTGTAAACAAGTTCTCCTTTCGTATTAGTAAATACGTCACTCTCACTTTTCGTGTTAACGGTTTCAGTCCATAATCAAACGAAACATAATTTACTGTACTCGTTGTGAAAGTATTTTCACCAAGAGTCTCATAATCTTCTTGTATACAATCAGAAAAAAAACAAGAGAAATGAATACTGATAATTGAGTGATGAGTCACAATCAAGATGATCAAAGGGTTAAAGTAAGCTATGGGATTGATAATGCATGGTAGATAAAATTAAAAAGAACAAAATAGGGACCTCCATAAAAATGTCATCTACTTATTGATCTTAGCTTAACCCAAAGTTTTCACATCACTGCTTTGACCATATTCATAAAAGTAACAGCACCATGCATTTACTTAAGTTCATCCATACACACAAAGTCTGGTACAAGTCTTCCACGCACTATATAAATCACGCCACATACTCCCTTATGATTATGACATTTTAATTTATAGGGTTCTAACTTATTTATAGTTCTTGTTCATGTTTATTAGGAGATTGTGTGTATTCACATAATTCCTACTCATTTTTAAAATTTTTGTAGTTAATTTTGATTGTTTTGCACTTAGTCTTCGTTATGGGAGAGTTGGTAACGCATTTTTGTCTTACTTGTGTACATTTGAATAAATTATCACATGATGTTCTATATTTAAAATCTACTCAACAGTAAGTACGTTATACTCTAAAGTTCTTGCAACCACGTCTGGAAGTTCGAAAATTAGGGAAAAACATGAAAGCGGTCACCGGGTTTTCGGAGATAAAATTGACTATATTTTTTTGGTATGTAGGGAGCTTGCAGGTAATGCTGCAGGGTGGAGTTGTGAATACTGAGAAGTGAGGATATGAGTATTTGAACTCGCAACAACCCCAGACAGATTGTTTACTAAACTCGAAAATTCGACTGTATTAGTACGAGATCGAAGTACTATGAAAGCTTTCGATCATTTCATCTCAACAAACACTTATAGAATCATAGTATCAGAGTGAATGACAGTTGATGAGAAAGACTTCTATTGGACCTAATAATAAATTGGAAACTTGCGAAGTGATACTCTTGTCAGAAAACCATAATTAAAAACTCTGAAAACATGCAGGAGAATGTGTCAGACTTCTTTAATAAGCTGGGGATCGGAGTTGAGTTCTCATCAGTTTGTCTGGTTCTACCAGAAAGGTAAGTGTAAGTAAATAGGTAGGAGAAGAAGAAGGTCATTAAATAGGAAATGTCGTATGTTAAGTAAAATCAACAGTGAAAGCATAGCCATCATCATAAAGACATAAATAAACTCTTCTCTTTATAGAAAAGAGTTTGGACTGTGGGCAGTTAATTCTTCCCTTTTATTTATTTATTAAGTCGTACGAAATTATATGCCCTTTTGTCAGAGATATCAGAGTCATTAGATTGATCTTTACCCTAATTCTACTGAAAAAGCTGCTCTACATCTAATACTCTCAGCATTTCAGCCTGTGTCATTGTTGCGAAGTGGGAGTGAATTAATGGTAAAAAGAAGAAAGTGATTTTTCCTGAACAGTTTAAAATGACATGTTAGTAAATAGTAAACCTAAACAGTAAACACCATGATACCGATCCTTTCTTTTAGAGGGTAAAAGCATGCATGCACATTACATAATAATAATAGTGGCTGAAACACGTACCTGATCTCGGAAGGTAGATCGACTACTTAAACCTCTATACGGTAGTAAGTTTGTAGAAACTGAATGTGTTAGTTGTCCATTCATTTATCACTACCTGAGATACAAGATCAAAGCGCCAAGGTGTCAAACCATATTCAAAAAGTTAAGACATATTAAGTTGCATTTTGATTAACTACACATACTTGATCAAACCGTTGGAAGTCATCATAACTACTATTTATACCATTGAAAGTACTCTTGTAACACAATTCTACATATGCTTGCATGTAACGAGCCTGAATAAAGCAGTTATGTTTGTCTGATATCTTATAAACTTATCACGAGTTAACAACTAACATCCATTCAAAACAAATGTTTTTGCACTTACAAAAGTCATTCGTTACGGCTGTGACGAAATGTCTAAATAGCATCCAAATTGAACTAGAGATAACCTACTTCATAGAAATGTTGATGCTAGTAGTAGTACTACATGCCACAAAAAGTGCACTATAGAATACATACTCCACACTAAAATGTTGAGTAGCACTAGAGTACTAGTAGGAGTAATTTTGTCTAATGGTGGTTGGTGCTTTCTCCTTTGGTACTATTACCTACCTTTTCTCATCTTATCAATCATTCACTTTTATCTCAATATACCACCTTCTCCTCCTACAAACACCACATAATAAGCTACATTATTTGCCATTTATAAATTTTTAAGAGAAAAGACAAGAAGATATTTAGAATTTAATGGGGGTGGGTCCCTCATCTGCCCAACTTTTCTTCAGCTTTTTTTATCTTCTTTCATATCCTTTAATTTTCTTTTCTCTCTACTACTATTCTATCATCAACGAGGGGTTTGTATGGAAGTAGACGTTTCCTCGTTTTTCAGCTGTTTCCTTCTCCTCCTGCCCCCACTTTCCAGTGTTTTCCATCCTTCTCTTTCTCCTAAAATTATTGAACTTTTTTTTTTTTTTGATATACCTAAAAATTTGCCCTTTTTATGTTTTATTGCATCAAATCATTTGCCAAGAGGTAATATTAAGTGTCCATGAAAGAGTAATATTTAGGGTCAAATAATGAAAACGGGTATCCAAATCTAAATTATAAAACTTAAAATCAGTCGATTAATACGTTTTCAATTCAATTCATTTGTTAACATTTGACTTGAATATCAAATAAAAAGAACAAAGGGGGTATAACTGTATAGTCTGTATTGCAGGAATGAAGTCACTATGTCATCAGTAGCTTTTATGTCTATATGCTTCTCATTTTGGAATTTTTCATGGTTGAGACAAATTTTGAATGATGAAATTATTAATAAAGCTTAATCCCGTTAATAATAAGGTACTAATTCAATAATGTACGATAACAGTATACCACTACTGGCATGTAGGTTACTTTTAATCCCACGATTTGTACAATCTAAGCTAATATGTTCCGAACATTACAAATACGGTATAACATATAAATTATTTTATGATAAAATCATATATAATATCTAACAACAAAATGTACACATATAACACATCGTCCAACATTCATATTTTTTCACTTATACCATTACCAATCATCACAAAATATCTCTAAATACAAGAAAAATATCTCTTGTTTTACACGAGATAATAAATTAAACGAGTTGAACCAACAACATTATTTCAAGAAATTCATTTCTAGAGAACAATTTAAAAAAATTAAGAAAAATAGTGTGAAAAGGGGTTGCTTTCTCCATCAAACTGATCAATAGACTAGTACTCCAATCTAGTAGCCCTTGTTATATTTGTGAGTGAAGAAAAAAAAAAAAAAACAAGATCCTCCATACTCACACATAATAATACATATAAGAAGTCACCTCCTTGTCAGTCAGAAAAACTCCCCCAACTCCCATCTCTCTCTCTCTCTCTCTATCTCTCTCTTAGACTCTTAGTTTAGTATTTTTCCCCAAATCAGTTGGAGAAGTTTGCTGCAGACATCAATTTTTTCTGACAGGATCCATCCCAGATAAGATATACTATTTATCTATCTATCCTACTCCTATATATTATCATACATGTAAGTAGTCTACTCTTTCTTCCCTTTTTCTCTCTTCTCATATCTCTCTGTCACCATATCTTTCATTTCCTTACATTTTGACATATATACTTGTGTGTTGATTGGTGAAGAAGCTTTACTAAATGTCTACTTTCTCCAACTTTTCAGGGTTCATCTTCAATCAGATTTTTATAGCATTCATCAACATGGGAAAAACCCATCAGATTCTTGAATTATTCTAATCATATATAATTTCATACACACACATACATACATACATATACACAAGAAATACTCCTTTTTTTTCATTTTGTATAAAATACAAGATCTTTGGACTGTGAATAATCAAGTAGATATATAAGAGGTTCAATGATGGCAACGTACTTTCATGGAGGCGCAGAAATCCAAGCAGCAGCGGCGGCGGCGGCGGCAGCGGGAGGAGGTGGAGGAGAGAATCTCCAAACACTTTACTTGATGAACCCTAACTACATGTCAGCTGCTGCAGCTGCAGCAGCGTACTCTGAAAGCCACCACAATCATCAACAACAACAAGCATCTCCAAATAATAATATGGTGTTCCTTAACCAAGGAGGTATTTCCCACGCGCCGTCGCCACATCAGCAGCACCACCAGCTCATCGGAATCCCACTCTCGGGGCCCCACCACTCAAATGATCCAGGCCGCGGGTCGGATCATAACCAGCACCAGATCCCTTCTGGTGGTGCCATGCATCATGGGCTACCTGTATCTTCTAGAGTACAGTACAATCTCTGGAGTCCTACAAATGAAGGAAGCCCCACCCAGCCCGGCCCGATCCATGACTTGGCAGGGCAGATGGGGTTCAGGAGGGCCGGGTCAGCTGCCCAAGGGCTGTCCTTGAGCCTGTCAGCGGGCCAACAGCAGCACCAGGGCGGTGTCGGTGGTGGTGAGGATATGAGGATGTCGGTGACGGTGGCGGGTGGACCCGGGATGAGCAATAACAACGGGGTGATAGTCGGGTCCAAGTACTTGAGAGCAGCCCAAGAGTTGCTTGAGGAGGTGGTGAATGTTGGAGGGTGTGGTGGTGATAATGGGGACTCAGGTGGGTCCCATAAGCATAAGGCGAAAGCCGCCGTCAAAGATGATGACGATAACGACGTTGCGGCCTTTGGTGGCGGCGGCCAAGGTGGTGGTGAGAGTAGTAGTGGTGGTAAGAAGGTGGCTGAGCTAAGTACGGCTCAAAGGCAGGAACTACAAATGAAGAAGGCCAAGTTACTCAACATGCTAGACGAGGTACTAATACTATACTACAACTGTCTCCTCATTTCAATCATCGATTCACCGTCAAATACTCGCATGAGACCGCCTTATATATCAAACAAGTTTCGTTTTTGTCTCACGCTACTTTAAGTGGCGCGTGAGCAGAGACACGATTACGTACATATTATGTAGGGTGTCATAAGCATATAACCACATAACTTCAATCGATCATATGTCAACAAGCCTAAGTTTCTTCTAATTTCAGAAATTGAAATATTTACAAATTTCAAAAAAAGTTTCCCAACCTTCATTAGATTCAAATCTCAACTACACCAACATGAAACATTCCTAACAAGAAACGGTTTTCGTTACTATCTCTTCGATTCAATACCCTTATGACTAAGTTCAATTCACAACTAACAAATTAAAGGTACGAATTTTACGAATTAGATTGTAGAATTGCATGAATTATATACAAATAATTGGGTTGTACCGTGCTAGTTCAACCATGCAAGGACGGGGCAGCTCTGCTTTATTTTTGTACATTCAATAAATATTCCAACTTCCTAACTGTTCTTTCTGACTCCCTCTCTATCTTTCAATTATTACTCCAATCATCAAAACTCTATCTCACCAAAACTATGCAACTGTTCACCACACCAACCGCTCTCTCAATCACTCGAACCAATTAGTCTCCCTTTGTTGCACGTTTACTAATTCTTTATTCTTTTACCCTTCTCAATTTTACTTTACCCTTTTGTCTTTTACGCGTACTCCCGGCCTCTGTTCCCCTTGAATACTAACGTTTCATTTGGATTTCTCTCACATATCTCAACCAAACGTTAACAACTCTGTATTTCATTAGTAGCTGATCTGAACATTAGTTTCTCGAACTTTTATCTTAGCAGAAAAATTTGATTCAATGTGTGTATTTGTATACATAGGTAGAACAAAGATACAGGCAATACCACACACAGATGCAAGTAGTGGTATCATCATTCGAGCAGGCAGCTGGAATCGGGTCAGCGAAATCGTACACTTCATTGGCTTTGAAGACGATTTCGAAGCAATTCAGATGTCTGAAAGATGCAATTACGTCACAGATCAAAGCCACAAGCAAGAGCCTGGGAGAAGATGATAATGGTGGAGTGAAGTTGGAGGGCGGGGCGGGTTCGAGATTGAGGTTCGTTGATCACCAGATGAGGCAGCAGCGTGCGTTGCAGCAGCTAGGTATGATGCAGCACAATGCTTGGCGTCCTCAGCGTGGTTTGCCTGAACGTGCTGTCTCCGTTCTTCGTGCATGGCTCTTCGAGCACTTCCTTCACCCGTACGACTTCATTCTTCTTCTCCTTAACAACTTACTCCATGCATTTCTTTTAATACTTTAAGGTGAAATATGTTTTGTTTAAGTATGTGACAATAATTCAAATCAAACACAATTATGTCGACCAACAAGTATTGATCGACTTATTCTATTAACAAATTGATGGGCCTTAATTAGTTAAAATGTTTTATTTAGCCGAATATTATAAATTGTATGGAGATTGATGGTGGTTTTTTATTAGTAATAGTTTCGATCTTTTGATAGGTACCCAAAAGACTCGGATAAACACATGCTAGCTAAGCAGACAGGTCTCACGAGAAGCCAGGTAAAAATTCTTCTAAATTTACAGATGACGAGAAATATTATTGTTTGCTCTGAATATTATTCACGTTACATAATATTTTCATATCACATGTAATGAGCACGGCTTTGATTTGCATGATTCTTTTTAGCTAAACTTCTTCGTTACGTACATTAGTTGGGAGCTAGCTTAGCTTATCTTGCTAGGCAAGTGGTGGAACATGATAGTGCTATTTGATTCCTTAAACCTCATCCTTAAACCCACATTGATAGTGACTCCTCCCCTAATTTCATCCTTTCAATAATAAAGATTTTTTTTCGTACTAACTAATTAATCACCTCCTTAATTATTGTAGGTGTCTAATTGGTTTATCAACGCTCGTGTACGCTTATGGAAGCCAATGGTGGAGGAGATGTACGTGGAGGAGATGAAGTCTCAAGAGCAAAACGGTGGCACGTCCAAGGAGAACACCAACACCACCACCACGACAACCACCAATAATGGTGGCGCAATTGGCACTTCTTCGTCAAAACATGAACTTAACCATGACCATTCTCCAACCAATAGAACATCAACCATTACTCAACAACAACAACAACAAGAACAACAACATGATGATGTAGGATTGGATCAGAATTTGATACAAACCCATCAAAATGACCACAATCACCAAACCACCAACGACATGATCTCGAGTTTATCAGCAATGTCAGCAACATCATCCCAAGGGTTTACTCTCATAGGCTCGACCTCAGACATGGAGTCGTTAATGGCAAGAAGCCCAAAGAAACAAAGGAGCAATTCCGACATGAACTCCCCAAGTAGCATTTTGTCAATGGACATGGAAATGAAGCCAATTGATCATCAACATCAAAAGTCGTATGGCCATCCAGATCAAAGGCAACATCACTCTTTACTTAGTAACCCTGGGGGTGACTCTGGGTCCGGATTTAACCCCTACATTGTCAATGACATAGGTAGGTTTAACCCGGACCAACAGCTCACCCCCTCCTACCATGGAAACGCGGTCTCACTAACCCTAGGCCTTCCTCATGGCGAGAATAATAATCTTGGATCATTATCCGAAAATCATCAACAAAACTTCTTCCCTACTCAAGGAATGCAGCTAGGAAGGAGGCTCGACATTGGACCGGGTGAGGCCGATTTTTGTGGGATTAGTATGGGACAACCTTCACATCCAAATAACGGGTATGAGAGCATTGATATTCAGAACCGTAAGAGGTTTGCTGCTCAAATATTACATGATTTCGTTGCTTGATGATCATCTTCATATACATAAACACATTTTCTGATCGATTGAAAATGCGTAATGCTATGAATTACGATAGTCACTTATTATTGATAAAAAAAAAAAAAAAAAAAAAAACTCATTAAAGATTTGAAAAAGGAGGATTGGTATAGGTTTATATACTTAGGGTACATTATGCATGGTATGTTACTTAGTGTATAGGGAATTAGGGATTGTTGAGCGAGGTTATAAGTTTCGCGCAATTTTTTCTTCCCTTCATATATTTTTTTTTCTTCATCAAATGCAGTAGATTTAGGATGATAGGGTATGTAAAATCAATTTACATCATATATGTAATTATTGAACGAAGTCAAGTACAGTTGTGTATATATAAGGTTTGTAAAAAAACAGTTTGGGTCACTTTGGAATCGTTGTAATGATCTCATGCTTGTATGAATATATGAAATTTACTACGATGTTGGTATGGGGCATGCATGAGTTTATTGTTAACCATTATTAACCATATCTGAGATGAATTTAAATCAAACGTTGATAATTCATAGGAAGAAATATACGGAGTACTATTTACTATGTGTGACTAATTTGAAAACAGTTCTTTGTGGTTGTGGAGGCAATGAATTACACACCCTCCATTGCACTAGTTTTCTTAACCTTAATTAAGCTTAAGATGTAGACTTCGTACTAATAAACTAGTGCTTACATAAATCTCAGCACAACTAAATGAATTTATACTTGGTCCATTTCTTTTGAAATAATGCTTGTGCAATTTGATTTTCTATTGTGTATTTATGTATAATGTGGTTTGAAAGGTACTCCTCATGATATATATATATAATTCAAGACGGATTGAGAAATCCGATTTAGGGGTTCGGAGAAAAACGTTACTAATTCACAATTGTAAATGGGTTCGACAAGTTCTTATTCCTTCAAAACGATCTATATATAGAACATTGCACTTGCTAGGAATTCTGATTGCAAATTTGCAAACATAATTCCCAATTCGCAACCACAAAATCTGTCTAGCCTAATTAATTTTTTTTTAGTCACAATGTACTCGATCAGGACATTGCACTTGCCCTACGATTAAGAAACCTTTACTAATTATTAATAACCCTCTATTTGAAAGCCCTAATTAGTCGATGGAGAAAATTCCCAATTCAATTTAAAACAAAAATTATATAGCAAAGATTGAATATTGAATTTATGAAGTAAAATTAAACAGCGAAACACATATACTCTACACGTAAAATACATATATAAACAATAATTGGAAAAATCGAATTGAGAAATTTTAGTTTAGTGCGAGTACAACTTATGAATCCCCAGATATGTTGGTTTCCTAATCACTAAACCAACCTCGATACTCACAAAATTTATTAAGCCAATTGGGGTTCGATCATTTGAATCTTTGGGACCATGATGAGGGTTCATTTAAATCCTTGGAACCCGCGATAAAGATTCATTTGAATTTTTGGAACCCCCTACACGGGTTCATTTAATTTGAATCTTCGAACCAAAGTTCCAACAAATTGGACATGCATCAACATTACTTGGTTCTTCAGTCTATTGATCTTGTATGTATTGAGTAATTGTAATGCATTAGATATTCTGATCTAAAGAAAAACGTATTAGTTATTCCTATGTCTCACAACCAATTTCTAAAAAAAAAAAACAATTGATAGATAATCAATCTAACATGTGTATGAAGTTGCAAGAAAACTACATTAATAAGATGTCGACATTTTATAGTTTTTTTAATATCCAATCCCTCGAGAAATGGACATAAATAGTAGTATCAAACAATCACATGGTCACCAAAACGATAGTCATTTGCTCAGGACTTCAAAAACCGTTTTTTCAATACGAGCATATAAATACGAAGGCCTAATACAAGATAGTTAACCACTCTCTTTCACTTTCTCATCTTCGACATCTGTTCCATAAACTATTACGGTGACCAATCTTGTACTCCGTACAAGGTAACTTTTCAAATAATTCCTTTCTAATTTGGTGGTAATTGATAGCAACATAGCCGTCGTTATACTGTACACCAAGGTGCACAGTGCCCATGGTGCACCATGCCACGTGTCAGCATCTAATTCGCGGAAAGGAAAAACATAAACCCCAACCCAAAATCCAATTTCTCTCACCTCCCCCTCCCCGACCACCTTGTCCACGG
>JBBYHQ010007895.1:0-11181 GCA_038382645.1 Spergularia azorica | reverse complement strand
GAAGAGAAGAGATGAGGAAGAAAAGAGGAGAGAGAAAACGCGAGAGGGAGGGCCGTGGGGGGGTTTTGGGTCGCCGGTGAACTTGCCGGAGCAAGACCGGCCGGAGGGTGGTGTCGCCGGAGGAAGGGGTGGCTGCGGGTGTGTCTCCGGCGGTGGCTCGAGGTGGTCCGGTAAGGAGTGAGGTTGTTGTGTGGGAGGAGAGAGAGAGGAAGGGAGGAGAGAGAAATTGATAGAGGGGATTCAATTTTGTAACTTTAGGTTTTTGGTGGGATTCATTTTGAGTGATTGGAATGGGGGTGGAAAAGGATTAGAAAACAAAAAATATCAAACCAAACACAATGTAATGGATTGGTAATCCAATCCGTTTCCAATCCCCCCAAAAATCATGAACCAAACACCCCCTTAGTTTATACTCAATCTGAAGTTTCCTTATATTAAGGAGTCTATATGGCTACACGCATTAATCGATTCATCAAATTAACTTCTAATAGAATTACATAACAAATTAAATAAAAACCATAGCAAAGGTTTCATGCAAAAAAAATTTAGAACTTTAATTAAGTGCACACCTCCACTTTTCGATCAATAAGTAAGGGACGTAGAAAGGGAGGTAATATGGGTGTCTCTATGTGGTTGAAATCAGATTTCTATCTATTTTGTCCCAAGTACAAATCCTCATAATTAGGAGAAGAAAAGTAGCCAAGACCATATTTAATGGTCATTTTTTTTATTTAGATCATCCACTCTCACGTGGGAAAGAGAAGAGCGGATCACCTGTCCCATTTTTTTTGTCTCATTCCCTGTACCAATAATATGCTATCTTTTCAAAAAATATTACTGTAAGAAAGACAATGTCCACATAATACAATTATACAAAGTAAATGGACCTAGCATCTTGATTTAGATCATGCTTACACGCTAAAACCTTATACCACATTAAGAAAGACGCTAAGCTAATAGGTCTAATGCAAGTCGTCAAATCATGCATTTTCTGATTGAATTCGTCGTATTCCATTCTATTTTGGTCGTATACTTGTTTTCTGATAGGATATACTATAATAATAACGTTTTTATTATTCCTTTGCGTAATGTTATACTCCGTTTAACTTTAGATCAGAATTTCTTCCTTGATTGATGAAAAAAGAATACATTTACCTTCAATTAGAAGGTATATATACAGTTATACATACTCCCCACATAGTACGTAGGACCAAAAGCTAGTGATGATCAAATGTTTCATATGGAGTTCCGAACTGGAAGCCTCTTGTCAAATTCAAAGCTATAAGCAAGGATGAATCGGGCGAGTTTGTGTCGAATTCGAGTTTTAATGATGTTGGAAAACCTTGACATGGCACATGAACATTTGTGGGTCTATAGCTTAAATATGCCTATATCTAGAACAGGTTATTTCGGCATATCATTGTTAATTTGTTGATTGTCACATTGTTAATGAATATTATTGGCATGAAATTAACAATCCTGCGTTATACAACTCTAATAGATACACCCTCCGTCCCAGATCAAACGCCTCATCCCTAAAATACCCCCCGTGTTGAGAAGGGTGTACACACTAATCGGTTTATTAAAGTTTCAAAAAAATTATATAGCGAATAAGATTAGAGTTTTCTCTAACTTGCTATGCAATTGTTTTGGAACTTTGATTAACCGAATAGTGTGTACACCCTTCCCAATATGGGATAGATTTTTACATGGGGCGTTTGAACTGGGACGGAGGGAGTAAGCAAAATCACTCTCTCTTTTATACCCAATTCTTCTTATTTTATTGTCGATTCCATCAAGTTTTTCCCGTTTTTTTCAAATAGGTTTTGTGTAGTCTTATTTCTCATTTCATCCAATCATTTTATTACCAACACTCTTTCGACTTACTCCGTATTTAGTTCGAAAGCAAAGAAAACTAGAGGTAATGGAGGGAGTAGTAGTGCTATACTAATGAAGACGCAAGGAAAGAAAGAAACAAAGCTGAAAGAATAATAAGAGAGATAATTAGGAATAAAAGGGGACCAAAATAACACTTTCGCCCCCACTTTGTAGGTCCTAGATCTAGAGTTGCTGATTCTTGTGCAATTTGATCAATCCAAATATAAGCTTAATCATGGGTCACAAATTAAGCAAAGAACTTGTGTTTGTAAAGATAATATGGTTGTCACATACTCACATCCATTTGGAAGGGAAAACTAATTTGCAAATTGATAACTACCTTATTTAATTGGTTATTGGTTAACGTTTAATTTCAATGTGCGAGAAAACTTTAAACTAAACGGTAATCAACAGTAAAAATGGAGTATTTATTAGCGGCCTTCTCATTCTTTGGGTTGTGAATTTTTTTTGCACCTGAATGTAAAAGTACCGAAGAGGAACAAATTAAAGCCATCAATCAAAAGATCAATCATCATTTTCCAACGAGCAACAGAATGAAGCATTGGTTCGGGTCCCCAATTTAGTTGGCTGACTCGGCAACCTCATCTACCAGCAGCTTCAATTGCTGCTTCTACTCACAATTCTTATCAATCAAGCTAGCATTACTTCAAATTCTATCCACAAAACCAATAACTGAATAATACTCTTATATACTAGGAGTCATTGGTATGGTATTCGGTGTACGAGTATATAACTTAGGGTAGAAAATCAGGGAGGTTATAAGTTTCATGTTGGGATGAGTCGAGTTAGGTTAATTATTGTCGAATTTTTCTCGAGAGAGATGGGGTTCGAGTTGTTTAATATTATACATAACCACGAGTCGCATTCGAGTGTAATTTTATTATAATCATGTTGTGTTTATGACACGTCTCGTCAGTTCTGAGTTAGATTATTACATTGGACTTCTCATTTTCTCTATCACGGAAGGTTCCTTTTGTCCAATGTATTGGGATAGACTGATTTTGGAACTATAGGGGGGCATGGTCTAATGTTGGATCTAAATTCAGGTCGGTATATCTTTCAATACAATGTTAGAGCAAGACGGAATTACGAATTGGATCTCGACCAGTGACCATAAACTCACTGATAAATAGTGTCTGAACTTGAATCCTAGGAGGCTAGGAGCTCCATTCCCACACAAGTTTTCGAGCTAAACTATATAATCCCTTGTATCAAAAGAGATTTTCCTGCTTCATTTTTGTTATTTTGACCAGTCATGTTCGGAGTTATAAGCAATCTCCTGTAATAATCGTTGCCACATGAGTGAGTCTTCGAATGATATTAATGCTATTAAACTACCAACTAAGTTTCTCATATATTTTACGCATGCTCCTCAAATAAACCAACCATTCTTAGGTGTCGTTTGGATACCCTTGGGAAGTCGGAATTCCCATGAACTTGTAAATCCTAGGAATTAAGAAAGTATAGGAATTGGGGAAATTTGCTTGGATGAACAAGGGAATTCAATGACATGAGAATTTCTACTTATCTAACCCCCCCAAGGTAATTGAATTCCTACACTTTGGAGAAATTGGAAATGCCTAGGAATTTCCAATTCCTACACTTTATGGCAACCAAACAACTCATAATAATACAATTTTTAGGAAAATTAAATTCTTTTGGATTTTGAAGGTATCCAAACGACACCTTAAACTTGCCATTAAGAATGTAATTAACCATTGAATTTATATTACGTTCCAATATGTACGACACTCTATAAATTAGTCGATTAAACCTCATACCAATCCACCAAGTGCTCTCGAATTTTCTCAAGTGTGGTAAAACCAAGAACCAACTTAGCCTAGGTATTTCCCAAACGTGAATTTGACTACTACCCGTTCGGTATCATTGCCGTTTTCAGTTTTTGATTTTTTTTGCGTAAAAAATTTAGTTAAATAAGTTACAAAATTAACTTTAAATTGACAATTGAAAACTGAAAACCACTTTTTTTTGTTTTCAAAAACGAAACTTTGGTTTTAAAAAAAGTGAAAACTAAAAACCGAAAACGATACCAAACAAGTCCAATTTTTTTTTTTTAAGGTTAAAAACAACGGAGTACTCAAAACTCAAAAGCATTGTTAATCGAGTACCAAATCGGGTACCCAACTCAGAAAATTTTCAGTTAAAACTTACCTTTTAAAAATTGGATAATTTTAGATAAAGATAAAGAAAACAAAATCTAAAGATAAAAACTTTCCGTGACAGAGAGGTTTAAAATGGGACCCACATAACGAATGTTTAAATTCAGCTGCTCATCACCCTCCCAATTCGCTCCAACAGCAACCAATAGAACTCTCCTCTCTCCTCCATTTTCTGTTCATATTTCTCTCCTTTAAAAGAAGAAAATAAACCCATGTTAAGATCTTTGTAAAAGATAAACAAGAAAACTCGCAATTTGCTGCATTTAGCGTCTTCGAAATAAAAAAATGAGAGAAGCTAAGAAAAACTATTACATGATGATCGTGTTATTAACGTTTGTTTTAATGATGATATCCTCTGTTCATGCCAATGTTTGGTATGATAACAAGGCAATCAAAATCAATAATCAAAGGAGAATCCTTCTTTCTGGCTCCATTCACTACCCAAGGAGCACCCATGAGGTAATTATTACCAGTTTTCAACACTCGTCTACATTATGTATAAATGACTATGTTTTTCGGGTTTTCGTAATTTGATGCTTACAAAACAATTTTACAACACAAATACGTAAAGGTTGTTTAATTTATCACATTCTAGCATCAAGAAGTGGAATTGATAAAAAAAAAAAAAAAAAAATGGAGGATAAAGTTTTAGAATTGTTTATTGTAATTCTAATATTAGAAAGTTTTATTAAATTTTGTTGAAATAATATTTTTGTGGGTGGTTGTAGATGTGGCCTGATCTTATAGAGAAAGCGAAAGATTCTGGTTTGGATGTTATTCAAACTTATGTCTTTTGGAATGGACATGAACCTTCTCCTGGAAAGGTACTATAATTTCTAGCTTTTTAGGTGCACCCCATTTTCGATAAAACCCTATTTTGATAAAAAAAAAAATCGAGCATTATTTGAATTAATTGTTCGATAATTTTGTTCTACGGAGTATTTATTTATTCTCAAACATTTTACTAAATTGGATTTTTTTTTTCTTGGTGCAGTATTATTTTGAGGATAGATATGATTTGGTAAAGTTCATTAAGCTTGTACATGAAGCTGGACTTTACGTTCATCTCAGGATTGGGCCCTTTGTTTGCGCTGAGTGGAACTTTGGGTAAGTTTAAATTTGTTAATCACAACATTTGTTCGTAATATGAACCCATGATTTATGGGCGGAAGTTTGGCACGAAAATAGAGTGATCGGTCAAATAGAGTCATATTGGTGACATGCCTTTGACCCATGCATTGATAATAGTTTTTGACCAATCACTATCCGTTCTACCGTCTACGAATTAAGTTAAATGCAACCGTTGTATATAAGAGTCCCCTCGCTAGTATAAAACCATGTTAATTGCTAGCTTTCGGTAAGTACAGTTATTTATACTAAACAACTTTGAGTGTTTTTTGACCTCATTACTCTGTTTCCATATTCAGGGGATTTCCAGTGTGGCTCAAGTATGTTCCTGGCATTGAATTTAGAACAGACAATGAACCTTTCAAAGTGAGTTAGTACTAAGTTATCCTTAATTACTTTTTTTCAACCCCTTAAAAATGAGAAAATCTGACCAATGTTCTAGCCACTTTCTTAATTTTCAAGTCTTTATTACTGTTTTATTGATTTAAATTAGTTGTAAATTAAATAGTATAATTTTACTAATGTTTTCCAATTATTTATTTTTTTGTAATGAAGGAAAAAATGCAAACATTTACTACCAAGATTGTTGACATGATGAAGGCTGAAAAGTTCTTCCACTGGCAAGGAGGTCCAATAATTTTGTCTCAGGTTAGTATCAAATAAGGAGTGGAGTCTATATTATCAATTCAGAGCAAATTTCAGACATTTCAGTTGGAATTACCTTATACCCCTAAATTCTTTTCATTTATTAACTTAATTTGGTTTGACTATATAAGAGGAATCTAAACCATATGTCGACAAATGAAAAGAATAGTAGGAATATTACATATTCTTTTTAAAAAATATTGTATCGAAGAAGATAAACAAAATTCTGATAAAGTTTGTTTCGGATAAAGTCTACACGAAAAAAGTAGAAATGTAACTTATGTTACATTAATCTAACGAGGATGACTTTTTTTCCTTGGAGATGGACTCATCAATCTAATCAAAGTTGTTAGACAAAAGTTACTTGGTGCAAAAGTTGATTGTTTATTGTTATGGGTCTTCACTTCTTCAGTGTTTTTAAGTCAACGTTTAGGTAATGTTTCAACTAACATATGAATGATAATTGACCATATAATTGTTGGAACAGATTGAGAATGAGTATGGACCAGTTGAGTGGCAAATAGGTGCGCCAGGAAAAGCTTACACAAAATGGTTTGCTCAAATGGCTCAGGGCTTAAATGCTGGTGTACCCTGGATCATGTGTAAACAAGAAGATGCCCCTGATCCTATTGTGAGTCTAGTATTTCTATTTACTCCGTATCTATTGCTCCCCATTATCGACTGAACTCTTTACGTATTTCTTTATTTTATAAGACGTCTATTCAACTTTGTGTGTTTTTATCGTCTCTCCACTAATGTCATTTTCTATGCACTTCGTTTAGACGATACATAATAATTATTTTCATGGATTCTTATTACTATATGCCCTTTTCAGTTAGCACATCATGATTTTTTTTTTACTGGGTTACGGTAATTTTGACATGATTGTCTTACCAACTTTCTGGTATTGGCAATGCTTTTGAATTTGGTAGTGTTAGAAGCATATTTCCTAGACTAAGTAAACTACAAAGTGCAAACAACATCATTCAACTAACTAAAGTATGGGCATCTGACTCTGACAGATCAACACCTGCAATGGTTTCTACTGTGAAAACTTTGTTCCTAACTCCAAGTCCAAACCCAAGATGTGGACTGAAAACTGGACTGGCTGGTACGCGACACACTGTCGTATCGTCTTCTACAAATGTTACTAATCGAATACAGTACTTGATTTGAAATCTGAAACCATTTTTTTGGAAAATTTCAAGGTACACAGAATTTGGTGGAGCTGTTCCTTACAGACCTGCAGAAGATGTCGCGTTTTCAGTTGCAAGATTTATACAAAATGGCGGTTCTTTTATGAACTATTACATGGTAAATGATCACTATGTGACCATCAACATAAACTCGATTCCTTAATCAAACACCTAGAGAACTCGAATAATCTTGATCTTCCCCTTGCTTCTTTGTGTCAGTTTCATGGAGGGACAAACTTCGGAACAACATCAGGCCGTTTTGTGGCCACGAGCTATGATTATGATGCTCCCCTAGATGAATATGGTAAATCAAATAAAACATGAATTCTTTATTGCAAAGAAAACTTATGTGACATAAATCTTAATATGACATAAATCTTGTTCAGGTATGCCTAGAGAACCGAAATATACTCATCTTAAGTACCTGCATAAAGCGATCAAGATGTGTGAACCGGCTTTGGTGTCTTCTGATGCAAAGGTGATTGACCTTGGAAGCAATCAAGAGGTAACTACATGGTTCCACACTGTTTCAGTAGCTCTTTCCCGAGACAAAGTTCGCCAATTTTGGTAATAATGGCTAGTTGATAATGTGATTCAGGCACATGTTTACAGCTCAAATTCAGGACACTGCGCAGCCTTCTTGGCGAATTATGACCCTAAATGGAGTGTGAAAGTCACATTCAGTGGCATGGAGTATGATCTACCTGCTTGGTCCATTAGTATCCTTCCTGATTGCAAAAGAGAAGTTTACAACACTGCAAAGGTTAGCCAAAAGTCCATGAATCTACTCTTCAAAATAATTTCATGCAATGTATCTTCTAACAGTAACGACCACACAAAAATGAACGAAAAGACGATAAACAACTCATATCAACTTCTCTGGCTTCTCTAGATCATTTCATTTACTTTGGCCTCGATAGGTTCTTCAACCTCATAAAATTCATAACTTGTTTATCTAAATTTTAGGTTTCAGCTCCAAAATTCCATGCAAAGATGACACCGATTAGTAGTTTCTCTTGGGAATCATACATTGACGAAATTCCAACAGCAGATGATGACAGTTCTTTCTCAGCAGTACGGCTGTATGAACAAGTTAATGTAACAAGAGATACTTCTGATTACTTGTGGTACATGACAGAGTATGTTATCTTCCAACCTGTCATCATTGCAATTCGCGATTTCAAGGATTTCAAGGGTAGCTTAATGGATGTTGGTTCTGTTTTACAGTGTCAACATTGGTCCCCATGAAGGATTTTTGCGGCATGGAGATGAACCAGTTCTTACAGTTATGTCTGCTGGACATGCTCTGAGTGTTTTTGTCAATGACGAACTACAAGGTACACTTAGGATCTTTATTATAGAATTATTCCACAAGCTTTGCATATCTTTTCTTTGTTTGCACCTTATTCAACTATGAGTTTCGTTTGTACGTAGGCACTGCTTATGGCTCATTAGTCAAACCACAGTTGACCTTCAGCCAAAAGGTGAAGCTGAGAGCTGGTTCAAACAAGATATCTCTGCTAAGTGTTGCAGTTGGACTCGCGGTATGTTCTGATACCTAAATATGTGGTGTTTTGCTCCCTGAAATTCAGTCACAGTGGCGCAGTCTTGACTTCTTGCTCACGTCTGGTGGTTGAATAATATGCAGAATGTTGGCGCACACTTTGAAAAATACAATCAAGGAGTTCTAGGTCCCGTAAACCTAAAGGGCCTTAATGAAGGAACAAGAGACTTGACATGGCAGAAATGGTCTTACAAGGTTCGTTGTCTTCAACTATGAGATTGGAACTTACGATCATCAATAGATGCAGACGATATATCAATAATAAAACCATACGAAGACTAAGAAAGATATGCTCAATAACAATCTTACTGTATTTTGGTATGCAGGTCGGAATGAAGGGGGAAGATCTTAAACTGCATACTGTCAGTGGCAGTTCTTCTGTAGAATGGGGAGCATCAGCTTGGAAGAAGGCATTGACATGGTACAAGGTAGGGATTTTGTTATATTTAAGTACGACAGACATGTTGTTTTTCATCCTGTCGTTGTAACTCATTAAGAAGACAAGCTAAGCTAGTGACATTCACTCCACATCTCCAGACTAGTTTCAATGCACCAGCAGGAAATGACCCATTGGCTTTAGATATGAGCAGCATGGGAAAAGGGCAAATGTGGATAAATGGCCAAAGCATTGGTCGTCATTGGCCTGCAAACAAAGCCAGAGGCAAGTGCAGTCAGTGTAATTACGCTGGAACTTACACAGAGAATAAATGTATGAGCGATTGTGGGCAGCCCTCTCAAAAATGGTAAGAAAACCTCCTCTTTATCGATATCAATGTCTTTTGTTTGTCAGTCACATATGCAAATTTTTGGTGACAAATGTGTGTGTATCTCAGGTACCATGTTCCACGATCATGGTTGAAACTGACAGGCAATCTACTAGTTGTGTTTGAGGAATGGGGCGGAGATCCAAAGGGAGTTTCCTTGGTGAAAAGAACGATCCTTTAACTTCAAATCCTACAGCTGCATCTCCTATGTTGAGAGCTTACAGCTTTGAAGTATTTCGCTTTTCCTTGCACTATCAGCACCCTTGGCCGCAAAGCAACCAAGGGGTGGAATTATGCGCCATTTAAACCTAATATAAGGTCATTTGATCAAAGCCAGATGTGAATTATAGATTGTATAATAGATACATACGTGTATGAGAAGTTACATAAGTGACATAGCTTCTCTACTGTAAAAATCACCAGGAGCTTAGATAATAGTCTAAAAGTTTCTGTAGATTAGAAGGCAGGCATTTGCATAAGAAGTTCTGCATATTTTTACAGGCAGGACTATAATGTCAGCCTTTGTCATCTGTACAGAAACTACATCAGTACAAATGTCCAATCTATAAATGATGAATAATTTGTGCATTTTTCACTGTATGCCTACTGGATAGTTGTGTTCTGTTCTGTTATAACTGAACTTATATACAAACCAAGATTTGAACCCGAGTTCTCTCCTTGGGCCTCTAGTATCATATAAATGAACCATCTCTACCAAAACCCAATATTATGCGGTATCCAATAAACATAGGGTGTGATTGTGTGAATGAAGCATCCAAAACATCACACAATTTCAGGACAAAACCGTGAAGTACAAGTTAAAAACCTAGAACTGATGTGCTAAACTGTAAATATATATTTCACTAGAGTTTTTTTCACTATGCCAACCAGCGGCGAAGCCAGCTAGTGGCGAGGGGTGGCCGCCACCCCGGCGGAGAAATTGTTTTTGAAGTTTTTTAGGCGGAATCCCTTTATATATATTTTAGAGCACCAATCATGCATAAGATGTTGTTAGTACAGTGGTTGGGGTGTTATCCTAGTTATCTAAAGGTT
The DNA here is from genome assembly GCA_038382645.1 of Spergularia azorica. Classification (NCBI taxonomy): domain Eukaryota; kingdom Viridiplantae; phylum Streptophyta; class Magnoliopsida; order Caryophyllales; family Caryophyllaceae; genus Spergularia; species Spergularia azorica. Next base: position 752 of record JBBYHQ010007895.1, on the reverse strand, counting down.
GTGGGTTCTAATCTTCTTAATACCAAATCTGAACTTTAGCTAGTTGTTGATGAGAGGATTCGAACTTTTGACTTTAGACAGAGTAGTTGTTCATACTAACCAGCAGGCAGACCTGGGCAACGGGGAGGGGCGGGGCGGGTCAGGGTCAATCTGAGACGGGACGGGGCGGGGCGGGTCACCAGCTTGCTTTTACGGGGCGGGGCGGGTCATGACCCATTCTGACCCTACCCGACCCTGACCCGTATCTCGTGCACCTTCCTATAGGAATCTCAGTGACGAAGATGAAGTCGCATTTGTGAGACAGAAATTTATCGATGTCAAGCGTTTTTCTACTGATGAAAAGCTTCGGCATTCCAAGGAGTTTCATGATGCACTTGAGGTGCTTGATTCTAATAAAGATCTTTTGCTCAAGTTTCTCCAGGAACCTAATTCTTTGTTCACAAAGCATCTTCACCATTTGCATGGTGCTCAGGAATCTCATTCTGGGTGTGTTCATGGTGTGAAGTCTTCAAACACTTTGAAATGCAATGTTGATGTCATTGGGAATCATTCAGGTGGTGAAGCTTCTCGGAAGATTGATATTAGTCAGTCCCGTACACATCGTGATAACTGTCAATAAACAGGCTTTTATTTTGGGCCCGTTTTTTTTCTTTTTTAAAAAAAGGTCCGGCCCGTGTCGTTACTTAAAGGGCCTGACCCTTTCTCGACCCGCCCCGTTATTAGATAGGCCGGGCTTTGACCCTCTTAAAGAG
>JBBYHQ010007886.1:0-11185 GCA_038382645.1 Spergularia azorica | reverse complement strand
TTAATGGAATACCAACTGAAAATCAGGAATTCATAATTATATTATTTAACTAATTTTTTTGGAGCATAACCAACAGATTTCAATGTTTCGAAAGTTTTTAAGTCCCTTTGCATACACCACCTGTTTAGACTAAGTTGCACATTTTGTCAGTTTGGGAATCTATCATAGATTTTTGGCTCTAATATTTTGCTAAAACCCATAATATTGGCCTTAGAGGGTTCTACAAAAATTTGAGCTGTTTTAGTCTCGGAGCTTTGTTGGGGCAAAATCCATGGATTATAGCCTCTGTTTTTGTCCAATTCTACCTTTTTGGCCACTTTATTGTAAACTAACTAAACTTTCTCATAACATTACCATATATTACAAGGGAGTGTGCTTGATAAATTCAAGAGGCCGGCACCCGTTAGGGGGTCTTTTAAGCTCATTCACCTTCTATGTTTTTGGCCGTTTTTAGCACTTACACCCAATTTATAGCTCTAATATTCTGTCAAAACACACAATTTAATTTCTAGTATCTCCCACAAAAATTTGAGTCATTTTTGTTCTTAGACCAATTTGGACCAAAAACTATGGATTATATGCTTTAATTTTGGTCATTTTTTTTTTAAAAAGATCTCAAATTCTCAATATTCACAAAACTTGGCATGGACAGCCTTCAAATACTCTTGTTGGTATGAGAGTTGATTCCTTTGTTAAGGAAGGTTTTTAAGCCCTTTCAACAAATATCACCTATTTAGGCTAGTGAGCGTTTTTGCCGATTTTGGGACTTGCCATAGTTATATTGGCTCTAATATTTTGCTAAGACCCATAATATAACCCCAGGGGGCTTCTACAAAAATTTGAACCGTTTTTGTACTGAGGTGATTTTAGGCCAAAAACGGTGGATTATGTACTTTGGTTTTAGCCAATTTTGACCACTTTCTCGTAAGTAGACAAATGTTGTCGAAACTTTACCATTGGAATCCTTGGAGTATCCTTGTTGGATAGGAGCAATGGTTCCTCTGTTAGGGAACTTCTTTAAGCCATTTTGGCTTGGCACACGTTGAGGCTAGCATGCGTTTATTACTGATTTTAGGACCTACCATAGGTTTTTTACTCTAATATTTTGCCAAACCTATAAAATGATCCCTAAGGGCAATCTATTAAACGTGTAATTTATATGCACGTCAAGTGTTCAGAAAAAAAAAAAAAAGCATTTACTGTACCTGTAACCTTCTTCAAATGTCCTTAATGCACCCGCATAATCACCTTCGGCATCCAGAATGTCACCCATGTTGATTTTGGCTATAGCTTGCCCCTGAAATCACCATAAAATCGTAAATCCATATGCATGACAACAATCTGAGAACATGTAAAGCCTAAGTTCACCTCAAAAGTAACATATATAACAGAGAAAAGAAATGACAATTTAAGAATCTTACCTCCAGATTGTCAATCATTGAATAGGTCTCCCAGCTTTTACTATACCATTTACGAGCTTTCTGGAATTTCCTCAAGTTTTGGTATGACTCTCCAACTACCAAAAACGAATCCCCCAACTTTTCTTTGTCGCATAGTCCACTTGCTGTTCTTTTCTTTATTTTGGCAAACTCCAGATGCTAAACAAAAGGTTCCATCAAACAAAAAAAAAATGTTAACAGCTTAGCCTCAGGCAGGGGGGGGGGGCTGTAATAACAAAAATCATTGTGTAAATCAATATCTTCTCAAGCCTCACAACACACTAGACCGATTCTAGATTCTACCCTTACTAAATTCATGCTGAGGAGACGACACCAACATCTGCTTAATTCTATAGATAGCCTAGCCACATTAAACATTAAACTTTCGGCTGCATGAAGAACATTGCATAGTGGTTAGCAAAAACTATCATCCTACCTCTTCTCATGCTTCACCTCCAGATCTCTATCTACTCAAAATCTTAAAGATACTAGGAAGGTGGTACAACCAACCCCCCCCCCCCCACACCCATCATCGGTGTCTAATTAAAGTGTACTAGAACATGCTATGCAAACAAGCTTACGGCTATCTGCACATAATAATCCTAATATAAAAAATTTAGAATTTTTTGTGGAGTGTGCTATATGAGATTAAAGAATCTGAAAATAAATAAAAGAATTAATAAAATGCTTACTTTAGGCCAAGCAGCGATCACAAATGCTTTATCAATGAGCTGATCAAGTAACAACATCAACTGTCTCAAACACTTCCTTTCCCGTGAAGTGCCTTTGGCCGCAGTCATTTCTCTGTTGAGCTTCTTGAGGTTCTGCTCATCCTTTTTCATGTTCTCCATAACTTTAATAAATTCCTTAACCACTTGGATGTTGTCCCTAACTTGAGTAGCCAGAGCATCTTCATCTTCCATGGAATTTGCCAGTTCGAGAGCCTTCTGGTAGCTACGCAAGGCTTCATCAAACTTCTGAATCTTACCATATAGTTCCCCGAGATTAATATAACCTTTAGCCTCCCCTTGGAGATGACCTATATTCTTACAAATTATAACGTCCTTCTTGATGTTGTACTTAGCTCTCTCCCACATTCTTAGTCGAGTATATACAAATCCAAGGTTATGATGCAACCTGCTGCGCCCATCATCATTTTCACTCACCTCCTCCTCATCACAAATCTTTAATCCTCTATTAAGATACTTTTCAGCTGCTTCCAGATTTTCAAGGTCCATTTCAAGCATTCCGACATTATTATGTGCATCAATATACTCCTTCAGAAAAGAGGATTTCGAATCTGGAGGATTCTCCTTGAGAGTTTTAGCAAGGTTCATAGCAGTATTGAAGTGCCTTTTAGCTTTGTGAAGGGCAGAATGGTCCTCAGTTTTCGAAAACAATTCATGGTATGTGCGTCCAAGCTGGGTGTTGGCTCTTTGTTGTTCAATTAAAGCATTCGCGTCATTGGCTCTTTGTAAGTGCTCTTTCTGCAAGAGTAATAGATGTTCAATAGTCGTATGTTACTATGTTAGAGCAAATTCAAAATGAACCATGAATTTTATTAAAGTGGAACATAAATTATAACCAACCAAGTTTGTAAGACCAGTTACTGATCATTCTGCAACTCATTGTGTAGCATAATCATTGTTGTCTGACTATCCATCACAATATTACTTTTATAGTTCCACGCTAGACAAGCGCTAAACCTTACAAGAAACTCTAAGACTTCAAAGCAGTATTTACATGACAGTTAGCAAAAAAACAGGAACAACAACTTTAAAACCCAAGAATCATTCTCCCGCGACCACCATCTTTAAAAGCAAAATCCACTCTTTTGACGATTCACTACAAGTCTCTAACTTTTAAGAGTACAATTTCGTCAACATAAACAATTTTAGCATAGTCTCATTCCTTGCCACAACTATGTCCTAGGTATGCCACCTTAATGTACATCGCGACAACTATTTGCATCCAGATACAATACAAGACATTTGATTTAGCCATACATCACAATCCTTTATAATCCACAGTTGAAAACTTTACATAGCTAACCTCGACTCTCTATAAGACCATCCAAAGTTGGCAACTTTGCCACCCTCTACATTTCAACATTTGATCACATTTACATACGTGTTACAAACCTATACATCCAAAGTAATATTATTACACCAATGATCAAATCAGCCATCATATATCTCCAATACAACCTAAAACCTACAATAACCTCACCTCGATTCTCTATAAGACCGTATCACCCAAGTTCCCCCCCCCCCTATCCACCACCACTTAAATCCACTAGTTTCAAACAGACATTCCCAACAACCCAACCCCGCCTCCGCGAAACATACCCTATCTACCTCATTAACCTAACAAATCAAAATGTACAATTAACCTGATCCTTTGGCCAATTAACCTACCAAACCAAATCGTGCATTTCCCAAAATCAACCTGTCCCCGCAAAAACGTAATCTTTACACCTCATAAAAACACCTACCTTTATCCACAAAACTCGATCCTTTAATCAATCAAACAAAAAAAATCAAATTGGGCATTTCCAAAAATCAACACAAACAAACCCTATAACACAAAATTAACCTAAAAAAATCAAAGTGGCCATTTCCCAAAATCAACCAATCCCCGCCCCCGCCCCGCAAAAAACGTAATCTACACACCTCATAAAAGCACCAAACTTTACCCACAAAAACCAATCTTTTGATCAATCAAATTAGGCATTTCCAATAATCAACAAAAAACAAACCCTAAAACACAGAATTACAATCAAAATCATCAATTAAACCAAAATTACCTGATAATTAAGAGCTTCAGGAAAATCATGGAGTCTTAAATAGAGCTCACCAAGAGATTGACAAGTAGGAAGAAGATCTTTCTCAGGAAGACATTGACTTGAAATCTCATAATCAATCCTTAACCATCGAATTGCTTCAACATATTGACCTCTATTCTTCAGAATATCCCCAATTACATTTGCCCACCTCGCTTCTTCTCTCCTATTTCCCACTTCTTTTGCGCTTCTATACGATCTTTTCGCCGCCGCCAAGTCCGAATCGCTCTTACCCATTACTCAATTTGGGGTGGAATTGGGGGTTTTTGCTGCCCTTTTGATTGAATTAATTAGGGTTTTAGGTTTCAGATTGATTTTATTTTTTTGGTGGGTTTTCTGTGAAATGTTTTTTTTTTTTTTTTTATTTGGGGTTTTTAGCGAGGGAAAGTGAGTGTAAAATTATTTGAAACTCGCGCCAAAAGAAGAAAAAATTTGGGTGATTTTTTTTTTTTTTTTTTGCAAGATTTGGGAGGTGGGCTGGTGAAACTTGTTGGTTAAGTACGTCGGTGGGTTGTGGGCTTTTGGCTCGGTCCATTTGGCGGATTTTTTTCTCGCATCTTAATCTTAACTATATCACACGTCACGGAGCTCTTAGATTTAAAAGTAGCGTCGGATGTTTGAAAAATTATCACGGAAGTACATGACTTGAAGAGAAGTTTTGTGCATGTAAACTTGCAAATTTATATGGTGTACTCTCGTCTCTCGGTTACGTCGTTCAATATCCAAAAGGAATTCGTTTAACGGAGGCTGATAGGATCTTGTGCATTTTTATTATTTTATCAATTAGAGGCTTAAATAAAGTTGATTCAAAAGACATTTACGCAAATACACTGTGAAAATGATTGACTTAAATCCGACATTTTTTATTTTTGGTGGAGTTATATATGTGACCATCTCTTTATTCATCATTTGATTGAAAATAAAGATTGTTAGAAACTCATTATTAATGTCTATCAATAACCCATATAAAAGGCAAAGCTTCATCATAGGTAAGATTACGAGACCATGAAACTCTTGACGATCTATCAGCCCCTGGTCCATGACATTCATGCTCGCCATAATATGCCGTGCTGTTAAATCAAACACATAGGAAGTTAGCTTCGGAAATCAAATGGCTTAATGTAAGTCATAACGGTTACTATCTATTTCGTTGTCTCGTACAAGAAAACAATATTTAATATGAAAAAAAAAAACGTAACAAGGTGAGATTAGAAGGTTACTTATGAGTGTGAGGCTTGTCCCAATCATTCCAACCTTCCGATCGTAACGCAGATGACATGTAAGAATGAGTAAAAACGACCCTTGAATAATTTCCCCACGGTCGACCTAGAGTGAAATTGTGAAGTCCTGTGATCTTACACTTGTTAAAATGAAAACCTGTGTTTTCTTCCCAACTTTGCCTCCTTTGTGCTGTTATTGCTCCAATCCCTATCCCAGGTGATATGGAATGAATGTGACAATTCTGCATGCCATGAAACCAACGTTTATTTCACGATTTCGTTAGTGGTCGTTTGATTTCCCGTAAAAAGAAACATAGAAAAATTGAATTGAAAGTAGTACTATACGTGTATTTAACCAAACCAGTTAAGGTAGTTTTAAGTTTCAATGAATCGACGACAAATTAAACGCAACAAATTAACAATGATGATCTAGTAACTTGTTAATTACATCTTACTTCGAACAAAGAGGCTGCATTTCCACAAATGAAATCAGTGGCACCTTCAATGTAACAGTTTTCATAGTAATGTCTGCCCTTTTCATCAAATAGAGTATCTTGGTATCCAAGGAATTTACATGAAAAAAATGCAACTTTGTCACCTGTTACTTTTAAAGCCACGGCTTGTATTCCTGGTTTATGCGTATTCTACAAAATATATCAACACAACACAATTCGAAATACTTTAGCTCATAAACACGATAATTAAGGTAAACATATTGTAAAATCGGGTTAATACCGATGATAATTACCTGGATTGTTAGATTTTTAACCACAAAATTCGAAGCAAGAATGGTAACAATAGGAGATTTTACTATTCCACCACCTCTATTGCCTGTAATTATAGTTGTATTAGCGTCTCGCCCGCTTAAGATTATGTGAGATTTATGTTTAGGCACCACAACTTTTTCATGGTAAATTCCTGGCTCAATTCTTATGATTGTCCAATCTTCATTATTCGAGGAAATTGAATCAATGGCTGCTTGTATCGACTTGAAATCGCCCCTGCCATTTCGATCAACGTTTATCTCCCTCGTCCATGCTGAGCGGTTTGTAGTACCAAAACTTGTGCTAGTAGCGTGACTTATACACCTGAGAACAATGGCTAAGAATACACCAAAATAAACGTATGAATTACCCATTTGAGAGTTTTAGCAATGAGGGTCGGACCGAGCATTGATATGAAGTGGGGTTTTCTTAATACTTGTAATTAATAAGGTATGATCTTAAATATGGGGAATCAATGTAAATTTTATAACTTGTTGCTCATTGATTATTAGTAGTTTCACAAACAAATGATGTTGGTTAAAAAAGAAAAATATTGTAACAGAAAGAATTGTCAATTTCATGATTACGAGAATTTTAGGTCAGGAGTTCGAACCCTTGTTCTTTCGTTGTCTCATCTCTCAGCAGATTACAACATCAGTATTTTTCGGAACTCACTTGAGCACAATGTGAGTCATAAAATCATGGATATTTGTCAAATTTCATTGATACAGCAGAACATCAAGTTCTGAAAAGCACAGGTTTACACTTCCTGGTATACCATACATCGACTTTTTACCTTGTGCTTGAGATATTCTACACCAGGAGTTGGGGGCGGTGTACAAGAAACCGAAGAAAACACAGGTTAACTTCTAAAAGCTACTTCTAAAAGCTGCATACAGGATTGCTGATTTAGAAACCATCTTCACTGCACCACAATTGCAGGCGCCTGATGTGTGGCATCACATTCCGAATACTGTCTCGTAATGCAGACTTGATGTGGCCACAAGCAGTATCACTTCAATGCATAACTTCAATTTCAATGTAAAACAGTATCGACAGTGGCGATCTCTTCCTTAACTACGATTTCACAGGTTTATCTAGTGCATCATACACACTCTGAACGGTTACACCCTCTACGATCACCACTTTGTCCCTCGACTTAGAGCCAGAACCAATAGAAACCTGCCTCTTCTTTACACCAATAACCTGTTTGAAACTATCCATTACTACAAATACGAACAACCGAGAAGAAGGGTAACACAACAATCAAGCAGACGAAAAGGCGTTAAAAAAAATCAAGGCAGACAAATATGATGCCTTCAGAACATTTAAGATGCTGAACTCTAACAGCTTTAAAGCGCAATCCTTAAGATAACAGGAATGAAGCTTCCAAGACAAATACGCGCATTTGAATAAGTATCATAGCAAAATCATTAGACAGCAAAAGTATACCTAGTAACCAATAATCAATAGTCCACCAGTGACGTCTTCAACCAAAAACGATCAACCCAAAAACTAAGGCTACATCCTATTCCTGCATCCCTACTGAACATATACGTCAAGGTCTCGCACAGGGATTGCATCATATAACCAGACGACGTTCCTTCCAAATTCTTACGTTCAATCACCAACAGAAACTCCAGCTAACACAAGCTAAGCCTTTAGCCATCTTCGAGTATAGTACCTAGATTACGACAAGACTTCCAAGCGGGAGAATCTCTTTCCCCGCATATACCAATCACAACTAAATGATCAACCAGGCACAATTGTCATATCACTTTGACATAAATACCAATGTTACTACTACTTGAAACACGTAAAATGAAGTGTCCAAGTGTCATATCATGTCGCATCTTCCATGGGAAAAAACACAAATATTTCGACAATGACGATGATTGCAACAACTCGGAATTTAGGGGGAACATCATAATCAATTAATCATCATACTATCAAATGTAAAAAACAATACAAACACCATAATTTCATAGTAAAGATGCCCATAAAAATAACAAGATCAGTAAATTGAAAAAATTCAATTGGAAAATCATGAAAATCATATCATATCATTAAAATTGAAAAATTAGATAAAAAAAAATTGAATTGAAGGGGAAAAAGAAGAACATACAGAGCTGAAAAAATCAAGCAAAGCAGAATTAGCTTCACCATCTCTAGCAGGTGCATCAATCTGAACTCCAACTGCTTCATCACTCACATCTGCCCAAAACCCCATATATATTATTAATCATATAATAAAATTTTAACACATGATAATTTATGATATTGGTAACAATCATAACAAATAAACCCGAATTTTCATTACGTGTCATCCAAACAACCTCTCTATGTTTTCAACATACGGGTAAAGCCGAATATTATAAAACCCACCCACCCACCTGTAATGGATGCAAGTTTGGAACCCGGTTTGGCGTGGATGGTTATTGCCACCGACGACGGAGGCATGGATCGGATACAACCCGGATAACCCGGGTTATTTTCAGCGGGTTTGGGTTGTTGACTCGTCCGAGTTGACTCGCTCTTTCCTTTAATTTTCTTCCCCGGCGCCATACCTTATTACTGCAGAATTTTTACCGCCTGGAAAGTGAACTGGGAACCCAGTTTTCTCCTCTTTTACTAGACACCGAACATATATGCTAAAATTCGTATTCGGTTTGTGTCGTGTCGTGGAGTGCAATTATATCGTATAAACTCGACTTTAGAAATCGTATCGGCCTATCGGGTCACCTTTTCCCAGCTCTGGACGACTAGAAGTGCCATACACGTGTCTTAGCTCACTTGGTAAGGTTATTGACATAGCGTATGAATTATACCCGAGATACGAAATCTGTCAACATAAAATTTAGGCGACATAGACAACAACAGAAGCAATATATACAAAACTTCTGCACCTCTAGTTTATATATACATTTATGAACATCTTCAAATGAGAGAAGAGTATGTACATTGTAAGATTTCTCGCATGACAAAAGACCTGAGCCTCATATAACTCGTAGTCGTAGCGACATTTTCTTCCGGTTTCTCTAACATAGCAGGTTGGCTTTCAAGTTTCGGGCTCGGTCCACAACACACGTTCACAGACCTTCAAAAATAATAACACGATCGAGCTGTTTATACACAACAAGGTATGAATGTGAAGACTAGGCACATATAAAACACTTAGCCTAGATCTCCCTGTCGGCTCTCACATCCTTTGCAACTCTTCCACGCCTACTTTGCTCCCCACGATAAGCACCATGGTTCGAGACTGCAAGTCGTGTTTCTTACGCACAGAAAGGGATAGACGTAAGCAAAAAGGCCGAACCTTCGCAGAAAGACACTATTCACAATAGCAGAGGTGTGATGATGATGGAAGATACGCACTGAAAATTTACTTAGGGTTCCCCTTTGCAACTCCTTCAGGTGGAGCTTCATGGAACACATGGGATTTGTTTCCTTGAGTAAGCAGGAAGTCTTTCATCTTTTTATAGGTTCCGAGCTCTTCCAGAGCATCAGCTGTTGTCTTCGATGCAGCAAAGCTTGATGACAATATGCTATCACTTGGCCCCTTCTGAGATGGTTGACCCCCAGGTTTCTTACCAAGTTCTTCAGCGTAGAGAGAGCTTGCAGCCATCGAGGATACCAGTGATTCCTGACGAAGGGGCGGAGCTTTGTTCAGCATTAGTACCAAGGCACCAACAGCGGCATCTTGGGATGTTCTAACTGGGGCAGATCCTCCGTATACGAGTGGATTGTACTGTCCTCTCTGATCATATGACCCAGGCCTAGGGAATATTATTGTCAGACAGTCATCAGTATTAAGAACAAAATGAATAATGAATGAGCCATTGTAGAGAGGAATGAAAAGTTCGAAGTTGACAGTCAAATACCCAACAATCAGTTAATCAAACAGCCTACAACAAAGTACATACGGCATTTGCTTTAACATGGAGAACAGTATGCCAGTGTAAATTTATCATACAAATTGAAGCTAAGACTCATGTGCACAATCAAGTCTAGACTATACCTGAGAAGGCAGGGTTCAGGGGCTCTTTAAAGGTCAAAAATTCCTTTTACGACTTTGATTCGAAAATGACCTTCAGAAAGAACACAATACAGAAAAGACACAAACAATAGTTCCTAGTCACATTCAGACATACAAGATGTAAAATGCTAAATTCTTCCCTGTTAATGCATATTCTTCTTCCCAAGGCTCTTTATGTAAGTGAATCAGACACCAACAAACAATGGATGCCTAACACTTGTAGTTTAAAGGTATTTGAAGACTGAAGACAACAACCTAAAATGCACCCAATTTCAGCTGAGCTCAACAATGACAACAAAGCATTGGTCCAACATGATATAGAAGTCCAAGAACCTAGATTGAAGCAAACCCTGTATACCCTTTTGCATAAAGCATTTCTCCAACCCGACGGCGCTTTAGTCGCTACAGTATGACTAATTTCAGTAAGGGTCACAAGTCCTTCCATACAGTCACTCACAGTAGATTTGTCACACTAACTTACAAAATAAGTATAGAGCGTGAATGTTTGAAATGATTACTTTACCTGCTACCTGTCATGCCATCATTCTCTATATCAAACGGGCAAGCAAACTCTGAATCGTCATAATCATCCTGAGTGGACGGCCGACTAGAGCTCCTAGAATATGAGATTTGTGGCGAGCCGTTAGATGACATCCTGGTTCCTGAATATCTTCCACTTTCATCTCTCCCAAGAGAACTCTGCATAGCAGAAAAGCAGGCGACACATGAGATTGTACAAAATAATATATACACTACATAATGGCCAATTAATGACCAAAAAGAGGTACCTTCTCAAAAGATGAACCACTTGGCCCAGTAGATCTATCTGACTTCAAGGTGATGGCTCTTGTGAGTTTGGGCGGAGAAGGATACAAAAACTG
>JBBYHQ010007785.1:0-11190 GCA_038382645.1 Spergularia azorica | reverse complement strand
TCATATCCTTGGTTACTTAGTTAATTCCGCTGCATAAACTCTAATTCGAGTATCTTTGCTTTAAGATACGCATCAATTTCACAGCCTAGTACGCTCTCAGGTATCACCTGGTATTCTTTTTTTTAGCAAAATTCATACCTTCAATGCCCAATAAAAAGAGCTTACAAGGTTGTCACTTAAAAGCAAGAGAGATTAACTTAGAATAGATACTAGAACACACCAAACATAAAACCTGTCAGAAGATCAAATAAGCTTAATTCCTAACAAAATGTATTCAGCAATGACGATGATGGATTCAGACAACATACCTGCTTAGATCCCACACCATAAGTCTCCTACCAAGGCAACAAGAAGCTAAAATGGTCTCATTCTTCGGATTCCACCCAACTTGAAAAACCTCCTCCCTGTCAAGTCACCATACATGTTACATTTAGTAACATAAGCTCAAAACAATCTAAGAAATTGTACAATGGATGATGTTTTATTCTTACTTGTGACAATCAAAGGTATGGAGTGCAGTATTGAGTTTCCTTAGATCAAATAACTTTACAGTCTTATCAGTAGACCCCGTTGCAACAACCCATTCATTAAACGGGTTGAAAGCCAAGCAGTTCACCTGACAGGTTGATAGAAAATGTTAGGTTTGCAACAACTAAAAAGAAATCGAATAAATAGATAAACAAACACGAAGTTGCACACATTAGCATACACAGGATGTGAATACATGAAATTAAGATAAAAGACCCTCCAGAACAAACAATGTGCTTCAGAACATAAAATTCACCAATCGACGAGCTCCCCGACAAGCTAAATACTCCTAACATCTCAACCATTGCTTTACAATTTCCATGTTGGAGCATGCCATTCATTTAATTACATAATTATTCTGGATAAGTTTTATGGGACAATTACCAACAATGCGTGCCTCCTACTGTGTTGCTTCCTCTTCTGTCACACTCCCTCTCTGAATCTTATCTTGAATGAGGATAACTACCAAGATATATTCACAAGTGTTCGCATCAGTTATAACTTAGAACAGAAAGATGACCTAATCCACCGTGCAATGCTCAGAGTATCTCATAGACAGAGGAAACATGCTATGCACTTCAAAGCTAGCTTTTTTTTCTCCCATCAGCACATAGATATCCTATGTGCGCCTATCCCTCTCCTCTTTCAGAGTTGGCAAAACAATGTGTACTACTCATCACTCCTCTCCTAAGAACCAGTCTGAACCCATAAACTAATTGTAATTGATGGAACGGAGGGAGTAGCAAGCTCCAAGTTCCACGAAATGTTAAAACGGACTTTTCAAAATAAACAGTATACAGAATGTATCTCATTATACCACACTAAGAGTTTCTTAAAGTAGTGAACAAGAAGCAGCTAAATTAGTCCCACTCTTAAATTCCTTAAAAGGACCCATGTTGGCTGTTCAACAATCGATGCTATGACAGAAGAAAAACAGCCACTGAGCAATCAGTTCCTTCATCCCTACCACAACCGCTACTTGCAAGGCTGAAGGATGTACAACTATCATGCCCAGCAAGCTGTAACTTAGAAACTGTATACAGAATGCATTTAGGCACCAGCTTAGAAGACTCCTAATATTTTTTATGCTGCGTACATAATCTAACCAATCATAGTAGACAAATCGCATGGTACCTAGGACAGTCAATTGAATCTTGGAAGATTCAGGTAAATTTTAAAATAACTCATAACATCAGAGTAATGTCAAACAATAAGAGTCGCACAACGACACCAAAGCCTTGGTTCCAAAAATGATTTCGGGGCAGCTAACATGAATCGTCATTTGAAACACCAAATATCGGCAAACAGAAGCGAAAATCATGAAAAAAGATATGTAAAGATATTACACTGCTTCGCTATAAGGCCCATGCTATATGTGTCAAGTATTATAATATAGACACTAACAATAACAAACTTGAATGAGCGCAACACTAACCGGGGGCAATGAACCCACAAAAATATTACTGTCGTTAGCTCAAAAAGCATTTTAGTGTTTATCAACGCTAACAGCAACAACAATAAGTATTGCTCACCTCACTTGCATGAGCAGCTACAGACTGTGCAGGCTTGCCTGATGAAGTTCGAAGGTCCCATATAAACATAAATGAATCATCTCCAACAGAGCCAAATAAATATTCATGCCTCGAATGCCAAGCAACATCCTCAACCACACCTTCATGAACCTTGATATGCAAGTTCATCATCAGTACATGTCATTGTAAACATGTGAAAGCAAAAGTTCATAAAATAAAACATTCATCAAGCAGGTAAATAATACATTCATTCACTCAATAATTGCTAGATCCAGTCGCTTAGGACCAAAACCATCATAAACTTCAAAGTTATTTCAAGGACTTACTACAAAGAGAAATAGATTGATCACTCATTACATATATCAGGCTATTAGGTAAAAATTAGATTTTATTCTTCTATTTCATTCCTGAATTGCACATTACGTATTATAGACTACATTTAGAAGAAATAGATCATACCTTGAATATTTGCATGGCATCAATACTTTTATTCTTAGGAGTAGCATTGATGTCCCATAGACAAATCTGAGCATCATCAGAACCACTCAATAAATGCCCCTGCTTGTGTTTACTCCATGATAAACCATATCCTTCGGTGCTGTGACCCCGCAACCTCAAATCAGGATTGCAAACACCATCAAGGGGGGGTTTGGATGGATGTCTACTGTAGTCAAAGACATATACTTCTGCACTAACTGTTTTCGTGGCAATTATGAAAGGGTTTTGAGGCATGTAGCGAGCACGATTTACCTCTCCCTCATGGTTTATCTGCTGTATAATTTGTACCTAAAGATAGAGATATCATAATAGATGATGTCATGAAAAGCATATTACAAATGACTTGATGACCGACTCTGAAAACCTTAAAATGATTTTAACTTCCAATAGTAAAAATGCTTCGAATTTATGTCTCAATAATTAAAACTGCGCACCAGAATTAATTAGCTCATCAGACAGCAATACTATTTGTTGAGAGAAACTGCAAATCTATACGATCAATACTATATACTATATTATTAAAAGGAATCATTCTTGCTTCCCAAAAGCAGCTTAATAAAAGAACCAATACATCAGTTCTCCAGCTCGGGTCTGACTTTGCCTATCCGGTAGTTCGACCGCTAAGAATAATATTTATACGATATCTTACCACTTCAATGCACACATCCAGTATCCTCATAATTTAACTCATTAACTACCTATTTAAATGCTTATTACTTTTGTAATCCCTTATAAACGTTGAGCCATATCGGCTCACAGTGTTTTAATGCGTTATTCACCTACATCATTTCTTCTTTATCCTTCCATCTCCTCTTCTCTTTTCTTTATCACACCTACCTAATAGGCTAATATATTGCAAACCAAACCATTTGTTCAATAGCTCATATCTAAAATCTAGCTAATGTTGACAGTTAAAGAGAATGATTAAGAAAGGCTTCAAACTATCTTGAAACAAGTGAGCTCTAGCTACATTTAACACTCATGTATGATAAATCTTATCATTAATGATCCTTCTTGCATGTGTTTTACGGTTTGTAACGCGTTTCGTGCTCAAGTTTTACCGCTTCATACTGTAATTTTGGAGTAAATGATATGAAGTCCAATACACGTAACTATCGGAAGCATTATGACACCATCAAATTCAGTACAAAGGGAAATACAGGCAATTTGGATGATGATGCAGTCCTTTTTTCCCTTTTGCTCTCTTTTCTCCCTCCCCCCCCCTCCTAACCCTCCAGTTTATGAATATTTTCCAATTGTCCAATTACTTTAACACAGTTGTTGTTATTGCAAAGTGTTAGGCGTATATATTTAGAAACCTGATTGGATTACGACAACATGGAACCATTCTAGAGTACAGTAACTGAATCCCTTCTCTCCCCTTCCCACGTCCTTCACATCTTAACTAGATTTCTTCGAAAATTAATTGTATGGATCGTGATATAACTGTTAAATAACTTTCAATTCTCAAGTAACATACATACAACAACGGTATTGGTTTTAATGTATTAAAGTGCAACGAATTTGCTCCAGATTCATGAGTTTTTGGTCATCTAGCATACTTCTAGGTAATATATAAGCTGGGATGCCTTCCATAGTTTAATGTTAAAAGGAGGTTTTGGGTGGGAATAAGCGTAGGAGGAAACTCATCAAAGATACGAAGTTTAAACCGTTTGGTATATCATCTCAATATTCATTTATCTTTATTGCTACATAATTTGATACAAATTGATTTTTTTTCAAGACTCCACAAATTTGAAAACCACACACCATCTTCTTCTTTATTATTTACACACCATCTTCTTACTCCACTTCTTTAGTGGAAAGCACAACTTCCAGGTGTAAATATTATAAATTATCCAATCTTAACCTTTACTCATTTGTTCTCTTTACAAGGCCCTCAATCAGAAGTTTGAAGAGCAAGAATCTAGGGACCGACATCGAACAACCCAGGGGAAAACAAGGACCATGAATTGTTTGTTCCTCCAAAAGAAAGAAGTAATAATAAGAATTTTACTTTCAGCTATATTCGAGTAGTAACATGTATAAAGTAGAAGAGGCCAAGAGGGATTAGGAACATGTATATTTGTAACACCACAGAGGGGTGACATTTGAAAGGGGAAAGGAAGAAGATAGATTTGCTACATTAAGAGAAGTTCAAGACTTTGAAAATGATATATCGGTAATAGGTTGGGAATTTGGAATAGATATGTACAAAAAATAATGAAGAGAGAGATTTTGAGATCTATGAAAATCAAATGAAGTATTCTAATGGGAACTACGTTTGTGTTAAGAGATCT
This sequence comes from Spergularia azorica, assembly GCA_038382645.1. Classification (NCBI taxonomy): domain Eukaryota; kingdom Viridiplantae; phylum Streptophyta; class Magnoliopsida; order Caryophyllales; family Caryophyllaceae; genus Spergularia; species Spergularia azorica. The sequence goes on along the minus strand of JBBYHQ010007785.1, from coordinate 6,332 downwards.
CTTTAATGCATCCGTCAAACATGGAGGCCAATTCTTTAGCAGAAGGAGCTCCAAGTGGGATCAATTGGCAAAAGGTTTAGCATAGTTTGGCGAAAGAAAGCTATTTTTTCTTTTGTTAAACTCTTCTCTGTTTACTGTCCACAAAATAGAATAAAAATAAAAAAATCCTCTCCTGTTTCAAGAAACCAGATTCTAATTTTGGCGAAGCCAGAGAAAAGATTAACAAATTCTTTTTTTTTTTTTTGAGGTGGAAAAGATTAACAAATTCTTACTGAGTTTAGAATATATTATAGTCATTGCTTTATAATATGATATTAGATACAAAGATTACATTTTCCCTTGTGGGAAATACAGCGTTTATTTACTTGCTTATGTGTAGTTAAAAACATAGAGGTTTTCCAAGTTAAAGCCTTGAGATATTTGACCTTTTGAGTTAAACTAAAAACTTCTTTTCCATATGTAGATACAATTGCAAATCAATTGCCTTTTTTTTGTAATTACTCTTAAGATTTCAAGAAAGACATTTGAAAATTCTGTCTTAACTCGGGTGCTTGACTATAAGTGAGGAAAATAACCAAAACTTAATACGTGAACAAACATATTCAAAAGATGTAATCATAGACATGACATGGTCCACAAACAGGCCCGATATTATCACGCATTCAAAATCTAGTGGAAACATATTTGTACAAAGAAACATATTAAACAAGAATATCCAACCACTGATGAAACCAGCTACATCAACATGTGAAACAAGCTACTTTATCTAATGGATAAACAAAACACAAGAGATCAGTGAAACACTGATAGAAACATAAGTCAAAAGTTTAGAATGAACATATATGCATTGACTGTTTATCTATTCCACAGCCCTTAAAATCAAAATTCCACATCAAAAACATCATGACACAACTATTTTGATTGAACACAAACCAGACAGCGACAAAGGCAAATTACCTTTCCATTAGCACACCCGAAGCCACCGTATTCAGACCGCTCATCATCATAATGCCTGGCATCATTCTCAGAGTCTTCAAGAGGAAGCTGAACCTGGGCCAACATGAGGTAATTGGGCTCATTCTCAGAAGTATGGGTTCCTAAAATCATCTTCTGAACCGAATAATCCTTCCCTGGTGGCTCCTCCCTATCGGGAAGCCACTCAACGGTGAGCGATGGCCACTCAAGAGCATGTGTTATGACCAAATCGTACAAGAATGGCGTATTTTTTTTCCATATCTTGTATTCCTCGTTTATCAGCCTCTCCTCTATCTCCCCTCTCATCTCCTCCTCATCCTTCCCCATTGAACTGTGTACTGCAAAATTGAAGTGCAATTTAGTTTGAAACAATTAAACCTCACTACATTTCAATCTTTTGAGCAAAGACCAGTAGCTGGAAGTAACAGGTTAGCTAAAGGTGTTTATTTTACACCTATACATATATACCCTATTTAAAAAACTTATGAACAGGTAACAACAACTGAAGCTTCTGCAACACAACACAGTAAATGCGCTATTAGGTTTTATTCCAATCAAAATATAGGCAATACTTCCTAGAAACAGCAAATTGGGTGCCAGACAATGAAACACATAAGCTTTAAATCACTGCTCCTAATCAAATTCAGGCCCCTTATTCAATCGAAAACTTTTCTCATCAACAAACCATAAAAGACTACATCCACAGTTTCAAAGACAACACGACTTTCTGTTGAACCCTTCCTACCATCAGTTTCCAATCGTACAGCCCCAGAAAACAAACAATCAACTAATGTTCGAGAAACACTACCTCGAACCATAATTTGGTAGTACCATAATGAAAAAAAAGGAAGACAATGTGCATAGCTCATACAACAAAATTCCCAACATAAGCCGAAAAAACAAAGGCTACAGCTTCGGCAACAAGTGCTGCATCAGTTCTATTAATAAATTCCCATTCTGATCCGCTAAAACATAGACAATTACAATACACCTGAACTAACGCATATATCATAAATCACACCAAAAATTCCCCCAATTTACCATTACAATCCGTATGAAAAATGTTTCAGCAACAAGGTTAAATTCGATCACAACAATGAAATTCACCTCGACCGAATTAGTAAAACCTAAAGTAATGCGTATTCTATACAATAAAACAAAATATATCCAATCTAAAGCGCTAAAAGTTACAATCAGAGTTGGACAAGGCGCAATCTAAACCCGAAACAGCGTGAATCTTAAATTGAATCAATAAAACAACAAAATCAGCAAAAAGAACAAACCTTTATCGTAAATCCGAAGTAACTGTAGTTCACTCTCAAGTTAATTACGCAGTTTTACCCTAGATACGAGAAATTCAATGTTTAGAAATTAAAATTGAAGTGCGATTTCAGTAAAAAAAAAATCGATTAATTAACATGAATTAACAATCAATTGAAAGATGGAAGTGAGAACTTACTGCTGTGGAGAATTTGGGCGACTGTATTTGACCTAAAACGGGATTAATTAATTCGAAGCTGCGAGTGAAAAGGGGGGAAAATCAAATTGAAACGAAGCAATTGGGGGAAAATTAAGAAAGAGGGAAATATGAGGAGAGAGAAAGAGAGAGTACCTTGTTCTTCCTCCTGGTGGATTAGGAGGCGGAGAGAGGGAGAGAAAGAAATGAAAAGAGGGGAGGAGGAGGAGGAGAGAGAAAAATATAAAAAGGGGAGGTTTTTTGGGAGAAGAAGCGGGAAAGAGGAACTAAATACCGCGGAGATGACTCATGAGTCGTGTGACTCGTGAAGGGGTGTGTGATTATCATGATATGGAAGTCGATTTGGCAAACGGGTTGTTCGGGATTGGAATTAGGATTGGTTGATGTTGGGTCGGTTTAATTTGGGTTAGTTGTGAGATCAATCGATTTAACTAAGGATTATTTGTGGGATCGGTTCAACTTTGGGTTACTTGGATTAATTCAACCGATTTAAGATATGGGAATTAATTGGATTTGAGTTGTGATTTGATCTTGAATACTTCGAACAACGGTTGAGGGAATTTGGGCTCATTTCGTGTACGAGATTTCATGAATATTTTAGGTCCATGTCGGATGCGTGATACTTTTGCATTGTATTACTGGATTGGTATATAATTAATTTGTTGAAAAAACTTCTTCTTAAAAGTTTGAGTGAAATTCAGTTCTAGTCATTATTGGTTCAGGTTGCAATTTGAGTATGGGTGAAGTTCAAATCAGACTGACTTTGATGTATCAGTTCGAGTCTAATGACTTCGAGCTTAATTAAATTCAAATTACATAATTCGGGTCAAGTATAGAGACCGGACCTTGACAAAGGACTTAATGACTTCGAGTTTGATCAAATTCAAATTACATAATTCGGGTCAAACTCAAATAGTTCAAGTCCAATGTTGAGGATTAGATCACTTTGCCAAGTCTAGTTATTTGGAATAAGATATTATTCTAACAGTTTGCGAGAGACAATTCTATTCATTAACATCAAACTCTATGTTTAGGATTTCAATGTCATGGAGAAGTGTTAGAAATGATAGTATCTGTTAATGTTTCCTTACTTAAAAACCATTGCAACACATTCTATACAAGTTAATCCTGTTAATCAAAGGCTTAACATGATACAACCAGTCATGTTCATCAGGTGAAAATTCCTGTAGGGGTTCATCAATGTCGATTTCTGCGCGCGGATTGGCGTATTGGAAGTACCTAGCAAAGTAGCCATAGCAGCAGAGCCTTGGATTTCCAGAAATGTCATTATTCCCCTCTAAATTGTACTGCAGTATGAAGTCTTCATGTAAGGAATCAGCCACATCTTTCCATGTTGTTGTGTACGCAACATTTGTTAAGAAGGCAAAATTTCCCTGGTTTTGAGGCCTGTTGACATCTTCTTCATAAGTGTATACTAGAACATCACCTTCACTACTGCTATCATCGTCATCGTCGTTGTCATCATCACTATCGCCTTCTTCGTCACTACCAACGTCGAAATCGTGTGCTCCCCTTGGCATCATCAGCAACAACAATGCCAGGATTACATTTCTCTACAAAAGACAGGTCGGACGTACATCAGCAAAAAGTTGCACTTGACACTAGTCCATTTTTAGAATTGATTATAAATGAAAAATGGGGTTTTGGAGGCCTTGTCACATGCAAGGCAGTACCCCCAACGACTTTACTAATTAAACTAGTTGACATAGTATGCGCTACACATCATAGCGGATATGATGAGTGATGACTACATTATGGTTAATAACCAACTTGATTAAGACATAATGACATAGATATGCAAATTCTAGCACTGATGAAAATTGTTTTACAAGCTAAGGTCTCTGTCAATTATAGGCATTTCAAAAATAGACCCAACAGAAAAGATTAATCAAGCAAGAATAACAATATGAGAATAAACACAGTCTTGATGACTAACATTCAAATTTTCTGACTGAGAATTTGAAAGATTACCAAAGTAACAGATTTGGAAATGCTGGCAGAAGCACAGCTGCTGTCTACTGATGTTGTTGTCGTCGTTCTCGAGCGTAAGAACGAAGCCTCTCCTATCTCGGACGACTTCAGTATCAGCTCAGAACAACTGAAGAATGCTCCTGATGTCGGGCATTGCAAAAGAACGAGTCCTAAAGGCGGCGGCGGCAGCAACACCAGGGAGGAGCATTGATTCATCAGCAAAGTACCATCATCAAGCGGAGCACATAGAACATCATCTCTGAAATTGCTGACATTATTCATGCTGCTGCATAAGAAATCATTGTTCATCATGTAGCAGCAGCAATGAGCAACAACATCATCTAATCTCAGTAAATGTGATGAATTATCAGTTAGAAAATCATAATCACGCGGTAAAACCACAGAATTATCGTCAACATTGACATTAGAAATCGGAAAAGTTGGTTCTGTTTTGTAGAACAGAAACAAAATTACCACAGCAGTAAAAACCAGAGTTAATCTCACAATGTTCTTCATTTTTTGTTCCTTTTATTTTGTTGGGGTATAAAGCGGGAAGAAACTAAATGAAGCTACATAAGTTTGTTATATAAAGTTGTAATTAGTTGTAACTAATTAACTAGATATATATTGAGAAAACTTTAGGCGTAGGTAATCACAGCAGAAATTTTAATTTAACTGTATCATAATGGTTTTTACTATTGTTTAGTCTTTGATCTTTCCCAAGGAAGTTAAGATACTATGTACTGGGATTTAGTTTGAACAACAGCTAGCATGATCTTGCTTCACTAGCTAGGATATTATCCCTTTGTCTTTTTGGAGTATGTGCCACTTGCTTACGTCAATCTAGTCGGTTCTCACCTCCTGCTTGCTTTTCCATTTTCACCCCTGCTACCCTATGTTACTCACACTGGGGTAGGGTACGGGTACATGTAAGTGTCAAACTCGTCATTTTATGAAAAAGTTATTTGTTTTGGGCGTTAAATGAAGGATACAAGCAGGGTCATACCCATGTCCGAGTGAGTGTCCGAAACGGGTACGTAATGTAAAATGAAGAGTAGTCACAGAGTCAGAGCCGGGACTGAAAGTTGGATTAGGCGGAAACATATTTATCGGAGTTGGAGTGGGTCAAATACTACAATTTACCAATGCAATTTTTAACTAATTTTATAGTAGATATGCGGAAAAAAATTTCAATCTTTCGGAACCTAGGACGGGCCCTATCTTTTTTTATATCGGAGTGGCCTTCTTTAATCTGATAATGCTATTTATATGAACATTTCACAATTTTATTCAGCAATATTTACACATTTTCAAAAAAGCTCAAGTAGGATAGTCTAAGCATCTCTTGTATTAAAATTTAAACCAAACAACCATTCTCAATTGTACGTTTAGAGGGGGGGAAAAGAGATTACAATCAATGCTACTGTTTCCCCATTTTAAGCTGCCTTCAATTTTGTAGCAATGAAGTTAGCTTCATGTTCAAGTTTGTGGCAAAGCCAAGCTAAAATGCTCACAAGTCCTCCCGCTCTTTCTTCATACTTCAGAAAAAAAAAGAAAAAATCTTGGTTCAAAAATAAGGAAAGTTTTTACCGCGTTTTTCCAACGGCCATATATTACATTACCTATAACAATCCGTCTATGGTACCCCGGGGGTACCAATCTCTTCGTACCCCCCGGCCCAAAAATAAGCTCAGATTTCAGTTTCCTCCCCCTTTCCTCATCTGGGTCTCTCCCTCCAATCCGTCTATGGTACCCCGGGGTACCAATCTCTTCGTACCCCCGGCCCAAAAATAAGCCCAGATTTCAGTTTTCTCCCCCTTTCCTCATCTGGGCCTCTCCCTCATATTTGCACCAGTCCAAGCCCAATACAACAAATCCAAACCCAAAC
>JBBYHQ010007764.1:0-11191 GCA_038382645.1 Spergularia azorica | reverse complement strand
ACTAATGGATTCATTCATCTTTTTAATGGAACCAAACAACTTTAACAAGGAATGATACTTGTATCCATTCCACTCCCAATCCGTTTCCATTCCATTTGCATGAACCAAACGCACCCTTAATCCACTTGAAGCTGCTCCGCAAAGATGATTTTAGCTTACGCTCTGCAGCATACATATTGTAAGACGCCACTCTCTTCTTCCTCTTCATCTCCGGGTTTCCGGACGACCCAAACTCATCCCCGTTGCTGCTAGGTCCATTGAACGAGTATGTTCTCGGACCATCCTCCAATGCGTGCCGCGCTTTTACATAGGAGTACTCTGGAAATGACTTACTCTTCTCCATAACCAAAACTTGTTAAGACGTAGGGAATGAGCACTTCCTAGCCTTCTGATTATATAGTGCGCAAAAGGGTCACTGTCAAACATGCAAAGGAAAAAAAGGGAAGATAGTAACGCACTTACGCGTGTGTTTAACGAAATGAAATGATTTGTCTTTGATAAAAACTATATCAAATCTGATGGAAAAAGCATATGGTTATATCTGGTGGGTGAGGAACATATGGGGCTTGATATACAACTAGCAATGCGGCTTTTGCTTTTATGACATGAATATCTTATCCTATGCTAAGTAGAAAGAGGAGGTAATCTAAGCAAAAGTATTAAGTAGTGTATTGCCCATACTCATTGCTAAACCAGGTTGACACTCTAAGTCTGGCAAAAAATCATTGGTCTATTGATGAACATCATCATATAACGACGGGAGGCAGTAAGCACAAAGTCGGAAATGATGGCGACGACAAAAACTTGGGTAAGATGGTCTGGACGGGTTTCAAAGCACAAAGTAGAAAACGATGGTGAAATGAATATTCGACAAAGGGAAGCAAAAATCAATACATGTTGGGAGAGGGGTATATGAAAGTATGAAGAGTATAAGGGGCCACCATAAATTTACAAGTAGGAAAGTGGTGTAAATGGGGCACATAGTTGAGGTTGGAGGCTGCTCAGCCCCACAACCCACAACTATGTGGCTTTGGATTCATGACCAAATAAGTAGTTGTTCTCCTTTATGAAATGCAGGAAGCTGGTGTTGCTGTCTCTAGGGACCTCCTAAGGTGGCTCAAAAACGAAATCAACAGTGGGGAACGACTAACAAGGATTGATGTTTGTTTGGTCAGTTATCAGTTACCAGAATAGCTGAGAACTAATTCTACCCAAAATATAATACCATGGGGCGAGTTTAATATCACGATCATTTGCAGCTTTTAGTCCTGTTTAACTACCTTCCACAAGTTAACCCAGAAGACGAGCAGAAAAGAAAAACCTAAGAATTTTCAGGCAGTGGTAATACAAAAATGAGTTTACACCCTAATGGTACTAATCACAGTCACAGAGCTTTAGTTTTGTCAAACCAAATTTATGCCAGCAGTTTTATATGTTTCTGAAGTAAATATTGTGATTACAGAACATTAGATTAATTTCTTGTTCTCACTGCAGATTGTTGCATGACTCGTTGCAATAAGATCACCAAATCACATGACACCAACACTAGTATTAACTTTGGATGAGTTTAGTAAAAAATCTGCAAAACCAATTACTAATAGTGGATCTTGAAGAGACTTGGCAACTAATAAGATGAATGCATGTACTCACCTGTACAACCTTCAAACATTTTACGCAAGAGCTGGTCCTGTTGCTGCGTGAAAAGAATCAGCACCATTTTCAACGTCACCAGTCTCAATGCTTCCATCTCGAGCCATGAGTATCCTGTACACTCTCTTCGAACAAACCTCGCCTAACCTTCTGTTTTCATCTCCATCAGCACCTTCTACCAGCAAATCCTTGAGCAGGAACTCCTTCTCGTGCACCTAATATTCAGTTTTATATTATAAGCAGAAGAGAGGAGTGAGAATTCAACATTCTGAAAAAGTATGCTCTTAAACCCTTGAACATTTCTTTCCTAAAAGATTAGAAACGACACAAAGAATGAAAAGTTTCTTAGATCATCTAATATGGACCTCCTATTAAGGTAATCAGGACAAGCCCTTACAATGCAGAGCAGATGAATATACTCACTGATTTATTTGGATCAAGGTAGACGGTCAACAAAGACCTCATGTTCTTGTATTCCTTCTTTATAGCGATAGCAAATCTAGGCTGCACTTTAGGGATGGAAACCAATGCCTTTAACCTGGACAACAGAAAAGCAGAGACTTACCCTTAAGGATGAGAAGAAGACTTTAGTGCCTTATTTACACATTTTTACTTGTTAATGATTCTGAAATGTGGAACAACTTTCAAGTTTCTAAGGTCAGGGATTCTCAAATGTTCAAAAGCAAGTGCATGTTTCAGTTTAACTAAAAATACCAATGCAGTATATGATTATTGATTTACATACGAGATTCCATTTTACTCATAAATCCCCGCCTACACTCAGGACACAAAGCACCAATTAATCCCATTTTCATGGTCTTGGAATAAATTAGTCATCGTCTCAAAACAGCAGCAATTCTTATCTTACATGTAAGCATAAAAGCAGGAAGAAATTCCCAGAGGAGTCAACTCTTGACCTGTGAACTAGAGGGTTACGCTAGGCAGGACTACAGGAGGGATCGCCATTATAATACAGTGTAATCAAATCATGTACAAACAAGGTGAAAATGAAAAGGATAAGGTCACAATAAAGAGAGAGTAGTTGATTGCATCTAATGGTGTAAATATGTTTACATGGGTTTAGGTTGAACAATCGTGATTGGTAATATTGAATGTGAATCTCCATTATATTGTAATGATTACTACATCTAAGATCTATCCACTCCATGTCCTTATTTTTACTACTACAATTAGGTTCATTACTTTCCAAAATGAGAAAAGCGTTTCACTTATGAAGTAAGAAATTGATTGCCATAAAGAGGATGTAGGCTGAAAAACTTACAAATCTCTACCCTTCTTATTTGGTGATAAGCCCACATTATGCATTCTTTGTCAGATTGTACTGCTGATTGTCTTCCTAATTAACATGTATCTCATTGTTTTAAGAGTAACAACTATTGATTTGTTGCACAAAAGAGATGACTAACCATGGATCAGACTTAATGAGGTGCCTGTCTGAACAGCCCTTTGGGACATTGGATCCATTAGCATTCACTGATAGTCGTGTCAGCTTCTTGCTGCCAGAAAAGTAGAATCAAGGCTGTGAGATACGCATATTTCCAGCAAACAGGACATTATATGGATAAGAGTAAAGTATACACATAATTTAGTTGTCCAAAACTTCAATTGTCCAATATCCGTTAATACCTTAACAAAATTCAGCATCAGACTACTAAAGGTATATATCTACTTTTAGTATGTACATATGGTGAAGCAGACAAGTAATTGAGTTCTAATTACGAGATCCCAATAAGCAATAGATTCTCAAAAGTTCTAGCAGCACCCTGTTTTCGAGAACGCATCTTATACCAAACCAATATTGACCACCAGCTCCACCAATTTATCTCAAACCTATTCCCTACAGGGTGCAACTGCTTACATGGCATAAATTAGCTACATCAGACAACAGCAGCTCCATCGGCTGTTCACAAAGGAGTTATTGGGAGCTTTAAATAAAAGCCTTTCTCAACAAAAATGCAGAAACTGGTGAACAGGCTCAAGCCTAATCAAGTGCACATAAATGATTAGCAATAGAACATAAGTTAGCCTGAGCAAAACAGTCGACATATCAAAGGTTCTTCAGTTGCAAGCCTTCTATCCCTTGAAAGAATGTCAACTAACCGAGAATAACACTTGGCAAGGTTGCTTGTCAATCCAACGATATGTTCAGCTAGCTCAGCTTCATCGGCACATTGCCGAGTATGCACATTGGCAAACTGAATAGCTATTTTTGCAAACACCTGCGCAACGCAGTCACTTCAAAATCACTGTTAGCAAGTCAGCAACAACAGCAGAATAATTATATACTACCCTTGATGAGTCAAAAGTTGATAGTACTTGCCTTTTCTACAGGTGGACGCACCCAGTCACTTGCATTTTTTCGATTATTGAATTTATCATTATCCCTAGCACAGTAAAAAAGCTTCAGTAAATCCCAACATTACATAGAAAGATTTACGTGGAAACAGAAAAACAATGAAATTTGGGAGTGGGAGCTAAGAAGATCAAGTAATGATGCTCAAGCAGTATAAGTGTATACGAATGTACTGTAAAATCTATTTCTAAAATGACCGCAAGACAGATCTGTAACACAGCACCAACATGTATACCACTTCGAAAGGCTCAAAATATCGAACCACATTGCTCCCAACAAAATATAGAAGTGCTTGACAAATCAGCTCAAATAGGCCAAGATAAGCACTTCCGAAACATATGACCAAAGGGCTTTCTGACGCAAAGGGCACACTGCCTAAGAAAAATCCAAAGAGAGCATAAATATTGAAAATAGTCTCACATTTTATATATATAAGATGCTAACCGATTCGTGAGGTAGCAAATCTTATAACCCGGATAATGGGCTTGAACGGAAGAAATGTGATTAAATAAGGATCCATCATTAACAATTTTGCAGAATTCCTCAGCTTCGTAAACAAGCAATATATAAGAAACTTCTGTTCTCAAAGAAGAAACCTGCATTTAATTTGCACACTACTTCAGAAAATGCAAACAGATCACAAGAGATATGTAAAGTGAAGAGGTGCTCCAATAAATAAATGTAATCAGCAGGAATAAAGCGTACAACACCCCCCCCCCCGGGCGCCCAGGCCAGGCCCCCCTCTTAATGCATGTAACCGGGTATGAAAAGGAATTACAGTAGAAGACGGTAGACCTTAACAGAACAAAACCAAGTTCTCTTTAAATAAACTATGCTCTATATAGTAAACTTAAGCTCCGGCAGGTGAAACATTTGACATAGTCCAAGAAGCTTTCCAGAAAGTGAAATCTAAATCTATTACCTGAGACAGTTCTTCCGAGACAGTCATCCTCCAGACAATTGATTTTTCAATAGGATTCGAAGTTATCTCGTACTTGAGATCTTTCCCACCAATTGCTGTTAAGAGATGTCCTACATCATAAGGAAAATCTATGTCACAAGGTATATTTTACACCTCATGGATTCACTGATCAGTAGTAATTGATATACCTCCAATTTTACCAAGCTGCACAACCTTAGTATCCATCATCATCAGAATGTTCTTCTCACTAAACTTAAATTTCTCCAACTTCTGCTTCTCTTTTTCCAGCTTTCTTAGCTTAGCATCTTCAATTTTTGAAGCTGCTTTCTGAATTTTGTCTTGCTGGATCATGAACACGTCAATGAGTTGTTGACTTATAACATGTTCTCCAATATCATCTTCATATAAAAAAACGCAGGACTCACCTCCTTTTTACGTTTCTTTTCTTCAATTAAACGCAGTTTTTCCTCCATTGCTTTCTTCTTGTTTGCTGCTAGTTGTTCTTTGTTCTGCCTCTCCTTACCATTGGCTTTAGGACCACTTTCAGATCCGGTCTTTGCCTTGTCAATATCCCCATCCTTGTTAAAAATAGAAGTTCACAAGTAGATTAATCTCTAATTTATTTCAATATCTAATCAATTCCTTCGAAGGAGACAAGTAGATTATTGAACCACTGATAATAGAAAGTCCAAATGACCAGTCCTATTGTCACCACTTAGCTAACTAACAAGCCTTTCAAGAACACGTTAAAGCAAGGGCTCGGTGCTCTGTGCACTTTAAAATGAAGCAGTGAGAATGGTGATAGGGTTAGGTGCAATGTTTTCCTTATATCTGGTACAATGACAAACCAATTTGCAATAACTAACAGTCAGAACAGGACCATCCACTCTGGTGAGTTAGAATTGAAAAGAGTCAAAATTACATTTCAGTTCGGGAGATTAACTACTGTCAGCACTACAAGAGAACACAGGCACATAACTAACTAAAATATGATGAGATTGACTAAGAAACAGCAAAAAGACATAATGATCTTACAGAAATCAATCGTACTTGATTGGCATCGCCTTCAACATAAGAAGAGTGCTGAGTCTTCATGGGTTGAAGGTGTCCTGGCAAAAACGTGAGAGCAACAATATCTTGAATGTCATTTGAACTAACCACTGAGACTTCTGCTTTTTTTTCTTCGGTTTAATAACAAAACATACCCTATTAAAACAAGGACTCCATGAGGGCTAGATGACATTGAGTCCTCCTAAATATGTCTATATGTATTGAATAAAACTCACCTTTCACTTTCCTGAGGTTACTAAAATAAGATGATGATCGATTACTTTTTGGGCTTTCTTCCGAGCACTCCAAATCAACAGCATCACTCATTCCTTTCTTATCCTTATAATTCTTATTGTGAAGATTTGACACCACTGTCTTGTGAAGATAACAATCTGAATCAATATCTAAATATCGTTCTGTATCAAAATCGGTACATAAAGTTCTGTTGTCTGATTGCCTCTTCTCCTCCACAGAAAACATGGGTTCCAAGTCCTTCCCCCCATGAAGAGAGGCGTGTGTTCCTAAATACTCTGAACAAGTCCTCTCTACGGGATCACTTACTGTCGTGCTTTGAGACTCCACGTCTATCAACTCAACATCACCTGCATATCACTAGATCAATGTAGGTATCCATGTCGCATACAGCCACAAATACAGCATACATATTACAAAACACTAGACATTTTCCATAGTAATTCACAGAAAATTTTAAAGTGCACGTGTTTGCAATAAAAAGCTTTAAAGAGTAAAGACCGACTTCACAAAAGCGTGGAAACCTTCAGGAGCACATCATCATGAAAACACGGTTAAAGTTCTAGCTTCTACCACACGATACAGCAAATCCAAAAGGAATGTACGTAACAATAATTTGGAATGGAAACAACAATGTCCTCGTACCAGCTTCAAGACCACCTTAAAAAGCCACGACAAGTTCAATCGACAACATCTCTAGCTAGCTAATTCGACTAATTCAGCAATACAAACCAAACCAATGGACATGAAAATTATATTTGGAAAACTTCACATGCTACAAATCTTGGAAAGACAATACCAAACCCTAAACATTATGAATTGCGCCAATTCGACAACGATGCTCAAGCTAATGATCAACGAGGAGTAATGATTACGCTACATTTCAACAAAATTGCTGAAAATAGGGTTTGCAAATTCACACATTTAATTAAACCGAAAAAGAAAAAAAAAAAAGATCAAATCAAAATCACAATTTCTCCCAAAATTTCATCTGCCGCACTATAATCACATTTCAACAGCAAAAAAAAAAATTAACAACAAAGAAAAGTGAGAAAGAAGACCTGGTAAAGAAGGAGGAGATGAAGAGGTGAAAAAAGAGCGAGGTTTGGGCAACTCGGATAACGGCGTTTCCGGAATAACTAACGGCGGAGAATACGACGGCGACGGCGAAGACTTACTGAGTTTGGGAGGCGTAGGGCCGTCATCGTCATCGTCGATGATTAATAAATCGCCGGAGTCCGGTAATTGGAAATTTAACCTATTTCTCTTATTGTTATTTTTTAGGTTTAAATTTGGGGTTTCGTAGGCGGTAGTGACGGCGGCGTCATCGTCGTCGTCGTCGGAGAGGAGTTCGATTGGAGTATGATGTGACATTGTTTAGGGACGAGGAGAGAGATTGAGTCTGAATTTTCAGTAAAAACAAAAAAAATGGCGGTTTTTAATTTTCGTTTTGGATTTGGAGGTCTTTCGAATGTAGGGTGAGCGGGACTTTTTGAGAGAAACACGGTGTGCGTGTGTTTTGAGCGTCGTTTAAGTCTGACGATAACTTTACGGTTACGATGTTTGGTTAAATATTTTATCGTTTTCACCTAGTGAAATTGTCGAGAAATGGGTTTGACAAAAGTGATACGGTTATCATAACAGTCGATACCCTCGACTTTTATATTGTCGTGGAGTTACTGTTACGATGTTTGGTTAAATATTTCATCGTTTTCACCCGCTGAAAATGTCGAGAAATGGGTTTGACAAAAGTGATACAGTTATCATGACAGTCGATACCCTCGACTTTTATATTGTCGTGGAGTTGGAAATCCAAAAATCGATTTGAGTATTTAAGAATCTAGTAATAGATGATGCCCTCTCGCGACAGAGTCTCGCCTCTATGAATACAAACTCGCTTCTTTTCTTTGGGATCATAAGGTCTTTGAAAATAAGGGAAATTGTGAGATGCACGTTGAAGAGGAACACCCTCACAGTCGGAAAACTGTTTTGGTATAAGAGGATCCGCTTGAAGTAACCTGTCACAACCTCGGCTGAATAACCATGGCATTGATAACAAGGTACTCTTAATTCAATCAATTTCAAAATTCTGGAATGAAGAGATAATGATGCTCTTGCAAAAGAAAATTTAAAAACATGATGCATTGCCTTGACAGGAGAAATCTTGGTAGCCAAGTTTAGCGTAAAGAGAGAACACAATTCACAATGTTCCTCCATTCACAGCACAGCTGCAAAAATAGATGAAAATGCCACATCAGGATCCTGCGAATATCCTAAACACTGAGATCTTGGACAACACTGCCAGAGGAGGAATCTATCTATTCCTGCATCATAGTCATCAAAGTACACTGTACGCTACGGGGATAGGGGCACGAAGAACCAGAGTTTAATACTACTACAATAATCCGCAAGTTTTCACAAAACCTCTACAATGAGGAGGAAAGTTGGTGCCGCTTTAAGAATAAGAGCTGCTGAAGAAGTCTCTTCCCTGGGGCTCATTTGCTCCTGCACAGAGAACACATAAAAGAAAGAAAACAATGAATTTACAGATCGGAAGAAACAGATAGGCAACTGGAAAGTAGAGGATGCGACTATGCTAGTAACAAAGAAACGTGTAAGAAACAGATATGCAGAAGCCACGTCACAGGAAAAACCATATTTCACATACGTGTTCATCATCAGAGTAATATTGTCTCCCTTCAGAAGAATCCTCCCTGAACAGAAAACAACAAATTAGAAGGTTAAAGACAGTACACAGATCAACTAATAAAGAACTCAACTTCAGCATATAGCACATATCCTACCTAGTGATTTTCTGGTCTTCTTTTTAATGCTCACTTCTTCAGCGTCGTCCAATACCAAGTTCATGTACTCGTCAAATCCCTACATAAGACACAAATCAATCACAGTAAATACAGAGTACCCTATAGTAGGAACTAGGAAGCCGTTGATGGTTGAACCCTCCCAATTCCTGAACAATGAAGGACTCATACAGCCACGACCAGCATTACGCAAGAGAATACTAACAATTATAATAATGATAGGTCGCACAATTAGCAAAAAAGATGATGGAATAACAATAATCTCGACTTTCAAATACCAAAAGACAACAACAACATCATTACCCCAGCACCTTAAAGGTTCCCTTTGATCCCAAACCAAACAAGAGTTCTATAATAAAAAACTGTTGCCTTATTGAGGGCTGAGGCCACATGACACTGCAATACTTGGCAGTCGTGTGGAGTCGTGGGTAACAAGAGATGCTATTACTGACCACTTAAAAGTCAAAACAAATCTAAGGCAAGTGATTGCTACCTTTGATAAGCCAATATGTTAAAAGTCACATATCCTGAGACAGATGCAAGATTGTGCCTAAGAAACAACAATTTTGTAACAGAAATCCCAAGATTTCCTTTGTGACACATAGATAGCAACGTTATTCGTATTACTTAATCACCAAAGAGGAGTCAGAATGATCAAATTTCCCTTGACCTTGTTTCGTTGGTTGCCACCAAATGCCCAAATGGTCCTTGATTCGTAAATCTAATGGTCAAGGATCAACCCAGCAGACTGACAATTCAACAATTAAGATGCGCTCATTTGGCTGTAGGCTATCACAAAGACAGGAAGCTTATATGGTCTAAGAATGGAAAGAGGTGCTGCAAGAGCACGTACTGCACTCATTTTGTGAAACACGGAGAGATGAGAGTAGAAATAGAATAAATTGGAAGTGTTAGAACAAAGTGGTAACGTTATAACCATTTACCCCATCATAGGCGGGAGCCCTCAAAACACTAGCATAACGTGTTGTTGCTTATACAAAGTAGCATCTAAAGTTGGGCGACAACTTGGCTTTAGGACCTCATGATGATGGGCGCAAAAAGAGTGATAAATTTTTTGTGATTGTAGACAATTACAAAGAGTCGACTTCCAAATAATTTGTGTACTCAAGAGATTTATCTCGTCATTTCATGCCTCACAGACCCACGTCATCCATTTTTTTTTCTCTTTCTATAATGGTAATGAAAGACCTATGGTCACTTGCCAGAAAAGACACTAGCTTCCCCGTTCACAAATAACTAAACAAAACTTCTATCACCTAACCCAAAAGCTTTACAAAGCCATTGCGCATTTGCGCTCTACACAAAAAAATGAGCAAACATCCTAGTGTGTTTTCATAATCACAAACATCCATATATGAATATACTTATATACATGCACATATGCTCCGCCACAAACGCTACTCCATCAAACATATCATGTCAAAGCTTTTTTTGTGTTCTGGCTAGCGCCTGTGCGCAATTAACACAAACCCACGTAAACATAACACAACGACGAACCACAAATGATCAATTCTCATCGGAAATTCCTCCCCCACCACCCTCCCATGATGAAAATGACCGGCACGCCACGAGCTAGGTGGCCATTCACCCGTGACAAAGTCTCATACTCTCATCCTACACAAACCCTAACCTAGCTCAATTTCGACACAAACGAAAACCGCCGCAAAATTCTCACACCTCCGTAAACTAATATCGTAGCAATCATCATAAATTACTTTACTAATACTTAAAAACAACACATGGAAACAACAAAATTTCAAATTCAACGAAATCAAACAGCGTAATGAATAAGCAAAAAGATGAGGATGCTTACAATGATACGGCCTTCGATCCTCAAATCCTTCTGCTCAAACAACCATATCTGAATCCTAGCTTTCTGCGTTTCCCCCAAAATAAAAAAAATTAGGGCACAAATATAACTAAAGCAATTGAAATAATTGAAAAAATTAAAAGAGGGGAAAAAGAGCATACACTTTGAAGAAATCTGAATATCAGATTCTGGAGTAAATAACGGCGGCGGATGACAAAAAAAAAAAAAAAAAAAAAAAAAAAAAAAAAAAACAAATTAGGGAAAAATCCTCACAACAAGAAGACCCTTAA
>JBBYHQ010007743.1:0-11194 GCA_038382645.1 Spergularia azorica | reverse complement strand
ACCTGTTCTTATAAATAACTCAACAACTTAACAAGTGTTAGGTAATAAGGTTAGTTCAATAAGCACATCAATCAAACCACTAACCTTAATCGTGCAACAATATTTGTTATCATCAAAACCGGAAACCCAACAAAGGTTCTGCCGTTGCGCAGTATTGATGTGACCCCAAACATTGCGGCCCTTGACCGAAGCCCAGAATGGATGATCCCATTGTTTGCATATCTGAAGGACGGCGAGCTGCCGGAAGACGAGAAGGAAGCGGAGAAGGTGAAAAAGCGCTTTGAATGGTTTACACTTTTGAATGACGAGCAGTATAAGAAAGGATACACTCATCCGTTCCTGAAGTGTGTAAACCTGATTGAGGGGGATTATATCCTCAGAGAAATTCACCATGGTGAGTGTGGCGGCCACATTGGGGCAAGGGCAATGGCTGGCAAAGCCTTGCGACTTGGGTTCTACTGGCCCACGATGCAGGCTGATGCAGCCGAAATCATGAAGAAATGTGACCGCTGCCAGAGGTTTGGTCCAACCTCGCACCGACCCGCGACTCCTCTCAAGCCCATCACTGAGCGATTGCCATTCGCGAGATGGGGACTCGACATCGTAGGTCCCTTTCCCCGAAGCCAGTGCCAGAAGAGATATCTCATTGTTGGAGTGGATTATTTCACAAAGTGGATTGAAGCACACAGCCAGTGTCTCGCATCCGAGATACGGAGACCATGGATTTCATGTGGAAACATATCTTCACCAAGTTCGGGCTACCCCGTTGTGCCACTCTTGACAATGGTTCGCAATTCGATAGCGATCCATTCCATGAGTATTGTGCCGAATATGGTGTGAAGACTTGCTATGCTTCGGTCGCCTATCCACAGGCTAATGGTCAGGTGGAGTCCTCTAACAAGCTGATCGTGGGCGCGCTGCGCAAAATGGTTGAAGGAGCCAAAGGGAAATGGATTCAGCAGTTGTCAGGCATCTTGTGGGTGCTGCGTACCACTACCAAACGCGCCACAGATGAAACTCCTTTCCATCTTGTCTATGGCTCTGATGCGGTGTTACCAGTGGAGTTGGGAGCTAAGTCCTTGCGAATTAGCACCTACGAACACGAGTAGAATGAGCTGGAATTGCGCATTGCGCTGGATTTACTGCCCGAGCTGAGAGGTAACGCTTTGCTGCGAGTGGAGAGGCAGAAGCAAGACATGGCCTGCGCTTACAACGAAAAGGTGAGCCCAAGAAGCATCGAGGGGATTACGTGCTAAGAAATCTCGCGGTCACTGGTAAGGAAGTTCCAGGTGGGAAGTTGAAGCCTAAGTGGGAAGGTCCTTTCCTTGTTGTGGAGAAGGTACGAGATGGGACTTTCCGCTTGGAGGAGCTGGGGGGCGAACCAATCAAGAGGCCATGGAACATCATCCACCTGAAGAAATATTATGCCTAAGTTATCAGTTGAGTTGTAATATCTTTAGTTTGTTGTTTATTCCATCCAAAAAGAATGTAGGGCTAGGCGCAGTCCAGAATATGTTCTTTTGAATTTTCAATTAATGAAATGGCCCGCGGCCAAGTTATTTTCGTTCATAGAATGTGTCTGTTCTAATTAGAGTAGTTAGAATCCTATAGAGTAAGTTTAACCGAGCCCGAAATTTCACCGGTCTTAATGAATGATTCTGAACCGAGCCCGGAACTTCACCGGCCTCGGCTGATGAATCTGATCAAGTAAGTGACTAAAGCCAAGCCGAGGTCGGATATTTTGCCGGACTCGGATGGTGAATACCCACTGCGGGGTGGGACCTCAACACCTCGGATGACCGGTTGCGGATCACCAATATTATCGATTGGCACCCGAGTATCACTAATATTCGGGCGCGGCTGGGAAGAAGTCCAATTTCAAAATATACCTGGTTCGGGTTAAGACATTATCCCCCAAAGAATTGGGTGCGTGTTGAAAAGGGTTTCATGAGATTGCCCGGCCCGCAACAAGAGGCAGAGCCGAAGTAACGGCTCTCGGCGAACATGTCTCCAGTTCGGATTCGTTCGCCTACGTTCTTGCACTCAATAATCAGGGGGCACCCTAATTCAAGGGTGCCAAACTGCGATGCTGTGTTTAAGTGGGACGTAGACCCCCCAGATCTCCGAGCCCGGATAGTCGAGCCGAATTTTCATCGGTGGAAATCGACATCTCGGGCTCGACCCTCGTTAATATCCGAGTTCAGTTCGAACGAAGGATGGGCTGTAATGACCCGCAAAAAACTAGCTGAGCCATAATATTTCACCCTTGGGTTAATACCCCGAGGGGCGCACCTAAATAACGAGTTAGTGTTTGTTATTATTTTGCAGGTACTATGACAAAATTTATACAAGTTCTATAAATCCGAATCGAAATCGCACCCGATTTCAGGGGCGATATTCGATTGCGAAGCTCGTCTCCATTTCAGAGGGGAGAATTTTTTACAAGTTAAACTCGTACCCGATTCCAGGGGCGATGTTTGGCTGCGACATTCACACCCATTCCAGGGATGTAAGTCATTTGATCACATGCTTTCACAAGTGTAGAACAAGAACAACAGTATGAAAAGAGATCGAAGAGAAGGACGAAGAAACGGATACTTAGTCACATACAAGCAAAAGAAATTGTCATAACCGAAGCCAAAACACCCTTTTCAGGGCGGCTACGGTGGTACAAAGGAAAATGAAATTGTTCATGAAAAACACAAGTATGAAAACTAAACAGTGAAAAGATTAAGGGGCGACACCCCCTACTTGTTCGGTGGCAGCAGGAGTGGCTGGCTCGGCCTCGGAAGCGACATTCATGGATGGCTCAGTTTCGGGAGCGGCCTCTTTCGCTGTTGGCTTGGCTGCGCCTTCTTCTTCTTCTTCTTCCTCGTCATCATCATCTGCATCATCTTCATCATCGAGGAGGTTAATGACAATAGGGCTCCAGGCAGGCTGCACCATCGGTTCCGGTGCGGGTGGCGCTTCATCCACATTGATTGACTCGGGGAGCTCCCAAAGCTCTTTCCGCGCTCCGTCGATGATCATGTTCCGCTTCCGCGTTAGAGTCTCTACGTCCTTTTTCAGATCCTCAGGATCCTCAAAGGTAGCAAGGTACTTGTCCCCGAGGCGATCAAGGGTTGATAAGAAAGGGGCCACCTCAACCGGAGCCAAAGTCTTCGGATGCTTCTCCGAAATAGCGTGCACACCTCTCAACGCGTCCACAGCAGATCGTTTCATCGCTTCCACCGCCTTGAACCGGACGTCTCCCATCTTGTCGTTGAGCAGCACCTCATAATCAGGCGAAGCCAAGAACTTGGATTTCGCATTACAGGCGCGATGCGACCAGAAGTCAATATAGCCTTTGGCGTTTTCGAGCTAACGCAGCAAATTCTTTTCCCCTTCAAGGGACGCCCTCTCCCTTTCAAGGGCCGCATCCAAATCTTCCTTCAGCTGCGCATTGGCTTCGCGCAGGGAGTTGCTGGCTTCTTTGAGTTGGATGATCTGCGCGTTGGTCTCGGCTGCGATACTCACAACAATCTTGGCCTCCCTGTCAGCCTTCCCAGCCCTCTCTTCGGCGGCCGCAACCTTAGCTTCAGCGGTTTTGGCGAGCTCGGTCTCCTTTGAGTTCTCCGCACTGAGTTCATCCGCACGCGCAACCAACTTTTTCCCTTCTTCCTCCCGGTAGCGGCCACCGAGGTCAACTCGGCAATCCGCTCTGACTGTGTCTGGATGTATTCAGAGGGATCACCCATGGAGTCGAACACATGGGACACAAGGCCAACAAGCTGCAAAAAGAGGGTGTAAGAAGACAAGTACATCGAAGAACAAAAATAGAAAGGAAAAACCGAGAAAGGGAAAAGACTTACACTAAAGGAGTGAGCGGCAAAACGCTCCAACCAGCTGCCAGGCGTCTCTTGATCGCGCGCCTAGCGGCGAAATGGGAGGAGAGCCTCGTTGAGGGCATTACTTATCACCCTCACCGCCCAAACACTTTCCTCGCCCGCCGAGGATTGACCCATGGCATCGGTGAACTGCATCACCCTGGGAGGTATACCAGCCCAGCTTGATCGCGAAGGAAAGTCAGTGTGAAAGTAAGTGAAAGGTCGGTTAGTGCGCGTGAAAGAGTACTTACTTGGGCCAAAAACGGTGTCATTGTTCGCAGGAGAAGCAGTGTTCATAGTCTGCTCGCTCCCCTCCAAGCTCGAGTCCCCCAAACTTTGGCGCCGCACATAAAAGCAAGGCGACTTACCAGCGCGAGGGTTCTCGGGAATCTGCAAAGAAGATAAGTTAACATCGACCAAGTAATACATGAAACCCAAAAATGAGATAAGAAAAGACACTTACCAGGGACAACGTCTCGGCGCTGACAGGAGTCTCCTCCACGAGAACCTCTTTCCCATTACTCGTGCCAGCCGAAGACGAAACCGGCTGAGCAGGCACGTGCGGCTGCGCAGATACCCGCGGCTGAGCAGGCACCTGCGACCGAGCAGACGCCTGCTGTTGAGAAGGCACCTCGCGGAGAGGCTGCGCAGCCACTGGGACAGCGTCAGTAGTTTTCTTTTTCGGCTTCGGAGTGGCCGACTTCGTGGAGGATGATTCATCCCGCTTGCGCTTACTGCCCTTGGTTTTTTTCTTCGCAGCATCCGCGTTCATCGCAGCGGTTTCCTCGCGAGCACGTCGCATATTTTCTTCGGAGTTGGCGGCCTTTTTCCCGCTGTTTGCGGCAATTTCTGCTTCGACCTCGTTAATCGATTTCACTGCGAATGAAGGGAAACAAAGAAAGTTGGTATCAGAACAAGACGAGTAATAAAAAAGTTAAGTCCAAACAAAGAGTAAAAGTCCTAAGGCGCTCGGCCTCGTTGACGGCCTTCATGAGGCCCGCACCCAACAACCAGACATTCTCCAACGACTAGTTGAAGGTGGGAGTCCAAACACGATGACCCTCTTCCGTCACCTTGTCCTGAACAAAGTAGTCGCGCACATCGCACATGGAAGGAGGGAGTTGTGGTTGTTCTCGGGTGGCCGCAGGGGGTTACCTCTTCGACAGCGGAAAGATGAAGGCGTCAGTTTCAGTTGCGCTGGCGTCCAAGCTAACCCACAAGAAACTGTTCTTCCAGACAACCTCGTTCCTGCGAGGTTTCTTCGGTTGCGTAATAATACATTTATCATCACCCGCACTGCGGGGACTAAAGGTGTAATACCCATAATGGTTGCAGGAGACACGGTGTAAAGATTGAAATAATCTAATCGATACCGGAATCAACGCAGCCAAGCATGTCATTACAAAGCCGTTAATCGTCAGAAAGGAGTTAGAGAGTTTGGCGGTGTATTTAGGAATGGGCAGCCGCAACCCATTAATAATGGACATCTCATGAACCGCGAAGCAGCCCCGCGGAGGATTGGACGCAACGGATCCTAATTCCGGAACCGTAAGAACGATGGGAGATCTAATACCATATTTTTTTGCAAAATTTCTTCAGCTCGGCAGGCAGGTAATGCGCGATGAATTTCTCCGAGATCGGAGCAGTATCGTATTTGTTTAACAGGTCCGGGTTGTATTTTGCTCAGCCGCGGCATATTGAACCGCCTGCGCATCTGGTGCAAGAATGCTGGTGTGCGCACGTGATTGAGAGGATGAAGAGGAAGCACCTGAATGCGTCATCTGCGTGGAAGGAAAATAAGCAACGGTTACGTTGTATCGACATTGCCAGCGAAGGGTGTTGGCTTCCGATTCGGTGTCGGAATCAGATGATTCGGAATCCGAATCCAAGTCCATAAACGTCGTCGTGCGACGGGGATCGATGGGAATTCCAAAAGGAATTCGCCTTCCATCCCACGTTCCCGGTCGCGATAACCATACTTTCGCCTCCCAACATAGATCGGCCAAGGGGCGCTGACCGGGCTTGTAATTCTTCTTAAGCCACGGGCAGTCCACCCATACATTGGCCATATGACGCGGATCCAATTTCCGACCTCGAATCGTCATCTTGGAAAAAGAGGTTAGGGCAAACCAACGGTTACCCCAAAAAGCGAGTACAAAAACAAGAAAAAGAGAGGGAGGATTACCTTGTATTGCCGAAAAGTTGTGAAAGAGCACCGGGATCTTCAAAGATAATGTCGAACACGATCAGCGACGGTCGGAGATTGGAAGTCGGCAATAAATTTGGGATAAGAAACCCTAATTTTTTCGAGTGTCAAAGAAAGGAAGTTCAACCCTTCAGTTAAACTTGGAGATGAAGAAATATAAGGTTAAATCGAAGCAAAGAACGGTGAAATTTGGGCGAAGATTGAGTAGGCGGGGAAGATTTGAGGGGCGAATCGGTGAAATTTGAAGAAGTTTGAAGGAAGTTGGAGGAGAAAAAGGGCGAATTTTTGGCAGAGAAATCATAGTGATTTCTTTTGGCGTTATAAGGTTATTTATAGAAAGAAATGGAGGGGTAAATTGGTAAAACTACATGGTTTTACACAATTTCCAGTAAAAGCCATCATTAAACTGTCATAATGAACAGTTAAAGGCAATTGTCGTTTTGCCTTTTCGAGATGACCTTTGGACTTTCCAAAAACTGAGGGTTGGAGGGAATCTTTTCGAAATCTTTCCAAAATCTTTTCGAATTATTCAACAAATAATTGAACGACCAAATCTCGAAGGCGATACGTTATTTATCTCGACGATAGAAATCACACCCAATTTCAGGGAGATACTCAATGCGAAATCGCACCCAATTCCAGGGGCGATGTTCGGTTTCGACTTTTGCTTCCACTTCAGGGGAGAAGTTATTTGATCGAGTCGAAATCGCACCCAATTCCAGGGGCGATGTTCAGTTGCGATTTTCGCCTCCACTTCATGGGCGAAGTTATTTGATCTAGTCGAAATCGCACCCAATTTCAGGGGCGATGTTCGGTTGCGATTTTCGCCTCCACTTCAGGGCCGAAATTGTTTGATCGAGTCGAATGTTAACGCGAATTTCGTACTGAGACAAAATAAGGAAACAAAGTAATTTTTATTTATCAGAAATGTTGTGTGTACAATCTCTAATATAATCCTCTGAATTCTACTACGCAGTAGGGGGTGCGACGTACGGTACACTACACTGGTAGCGTACGTGCTTTAGGGGGTGCGCGCGTCGTCCGCGTGCGTTGTTGTTGTTCTTGAGAGGGTCGCTTGGACTTGTGTCTCTCCTTGAACTTCGTTGTTTGAACTGATGTTCGTTGACCGTTCGTTGATTTGCAGGCGGCACAGATGTGCTTGTTGACTGCGTGTGGCTGGGAGTTTACGGAGAATTCCTTTGGGATTTTCTTCTCTCTGATTTTTTCAACCTCCAAATGAATGAGAGGAACTCTATATATATAGAGTGGAAACCCTAATCTTTGGTGGGCTTGTAGTCACAGGCCTGTCTTTTAGGCTTTATGTGGACTTGGCCCAATTGCTTCCAGACCAGAATTCTTCTAACCCAAATTAGTAATTTAATCGATCCAGATATTATTTCGACGGGACAAATTAATTAAATCGAGCTAAAATTTGATATTAACTCTAAATAATTAATTTATTTAATTTTGGCACATTAACGAATTTTTAGTGCCTACAAATTGCCCCCTCGGTACCTTGTCGCGTAGACTGTACAAGTGTTTTAACGAGGCGAGGTACCAACTCATTTGATTTTGACTTGGAAGTCGATGAACACTTTACTCATCGTAAGGGTTTTAACGAGGCGAGGTACCGACTCATTTCATTTTGACTTTACTCACCCTGTCATTTGTCGACTTGGCGGATGACAACTTTGCCCCCAATACTGCGGACATCATCCTGTCATTTGTCGACTTGGTGGATGACAGTGGAGCAACTTACGTTACCCTGGTAATTTCGTAACCTTGGCGGATAACATAAAGGTTGGCGTTTGACTGATGTCATTCTGGTACTATAGCAGGTTGACGTACATCATTTCGCAATTTTGACATTTTCAATACCCTGTCGAACTGACTTGGCGGGCAAAGTTAAAGTGAGATCGAGCCTTACGTCTTTTCATTACCTTGAGAGGTTGACGTATTGAGATCCGGTAATAGGACCGTTGATTTTGTTTACCACTACGTCATTGAACTTAATAGGTTAAAGTTTACCGGACCAAGGATAGTACAGCTGGATGAATTTCGCTGTGATCCGTGATCAAATTTGAAAGTACAAGCCCATTTGCTTCTGGCTCCCACTTTAGAGAGTTGGATCATACTAGCTTGGTTTTCAAGTAATCGTACAAAGGCGAAGTTCATTATTTCCAAAGAACGAGGCATCTTGTTTATGGGAAGAATGGGCTATGGTAAATTTCCAATTACCATTTTGCCAAACCGTTGCAAGACGGCTAACTCGATGTAGTTTTATGGTAAAGAGTTTTACCTCCGTTGACTCGGTTGTAAAGCTATATATACGAGATCAGATTTACCCGATATGCACACCGTATGTCGAAATTGGCTGCACAGACGATCTCTTCCGTATCCCTGCACAACCTACAGGACAGCCGCACGCAATAGATGGTCACCTCTCCTCGCGTGCTCTTCTTTAACTGATTTTTTTCTTTTGTTTGAAATTGCACATGCATGTTTTGAATATGCTCCACGTAGAAGTTGCTCTTCCAAAAGTTTGAGAATTTGTAGGCATGAACATTAATTACTTTCTTTTTGTTTGTTCGAGAGTAGGCAGACAAGACATTTCCATATCTTTGACTAATGCTGGGTTTTGATTATGATCTCGCATGAATATGTTTATCTGATCTGATCCCAACTTTGAGCTCCGAGTGCCGTCAACTTCTGTTCGGTTTATGTCAGAAATTCGAACAGCCTTGTTTCTCGTTCATGGACCTATTCTGATCACACACGTCCCGTTTCTCCTCATCCCACAGTACAACTCATCTTCCATGTTTTAGTGTACTGTTGTGCACTTGTGCTTTGTGAGAACTCAGTGCCGTTCGTTTATGATCATCATATGATTAATTTCTACCTTATTAATCTTTGCAAGTGCTAAGTCTTCGCGGCAACTTCACACTGAATAAGGTATACGACAATTTTTGTTTTTTTTTTTCTACTTCTTGCTTTTTTTTTTTTTTTTTTTTTTTTTTTTTTTTTTTTTTTTTTGTATCCCTTGTCGTATGCAGACAAATTGATCCTCGAAACATGCGTGAGGAAGAACGTCGCTCTTGCCGCAAGGCGAGTCGTCTTCGTTGCTTATAAAGCAAATTGCAGTAAGGCACATCGTCGCTCATCGTCTAAAGGCCGATCATCTTCTCTGCTTTTAAAGCAATTCGCCGCAAGACATCGTCGTTCATAGCCGAAAGGCCGGTCGTCAACGTTGCTTGTAAAGCGATCGCTGCAAGGCAACATCGTTCATCGCCGTAAGGCCGTTGGTCGTCGTCAGACTCATCTGGAAGTTCATCGCCGTAAGGCCGTTGGTCCTCGTCGACTCGTCTGGACGTTCATCGTCGTGAGGCCGTTGGTCATCGTTGACTCAATTGTAAACAAATAATTTTATCAATAAATTTCATCATTTATAAAACTTGCACTTTCGATATAGAAGATGTGGTTCCATTTCAAATGAGTAATAAGGAAGATACATAATAATAAGGTAAAGATGAAATCAATTGATAGTAAATATTGATTTTTTATAATAATATAAATATTATGGATTATACTAATTTTTGTGATATGAAAAACATCACTTATATATCATATCATGTATAGAATGTCTATCTACACTATTTACCATAAATGATAATTTAAATGATTTTTGTAAGTGAAAATTAAAGAGACATGCCACGTGGCATGGCAGATGCCCTAACTAAAGCCGGTGAACGTGGTCGTTGCCTCTAACACAGCTTTTAAAAAAAAAAAATTATAAAAAAAAAAAGAATTGATTCCATCTTTACCTGATTATATTTATTTGGATTGGAGTCGCATCATCTATAATGGGAGTGAAAGTCTTATAAATAAACATAATTATTGATAAAACTTATTTTTACAAATAAATAAATTGATAAATGTTATTTCGGGCGTAGCCCGGGTAGTAAACTAGTTATACTAATAGCCAATTGAATAACCTTCAACACTTCAACCAACAAGACAACTGATTTTTATGATTCTTTTATTAACAAAGTTATATATAAAGGATTTGAGATTTTAGGAGAGAATTTCGGAAACAATTTTGGACGAGATTTTCTTAATCATATAAAATCAAGTTGTTTATGAACATAATTTAAGAAGTAATATATATAAGCTCAATATATTAGGAAATATGTTTTGAAATATTTTCGAAAGTATTATTTTAGAAATAATTTTGGAATGATACTTGATTGATTTATTATAGAAAAAATCCATAAATAATCAGCGATTGCGACCCTTAATTTAAGGACCTCCCTAAGTACGTTATATGTGCACGATTTGCTGATAAGGATTAAATATTTTATTATGTTACAAAGAGATGTGTTAGTAAGATATTATCAAAAAAAAAATATTAATTATAATTACAGTATGTATTACCAGGGTTCAGTTCTCATGAGAACACTTGTTCCCATGGGAACCATGAGAACACCCTATAATATAAAGTATAAACTCAAATTAATTAAAGGGTTTTTGGTCGAACCACACCTATTAAAAACTCAAATTTTGTCATACCACACCTATTATAAATTTTTTTGCCCAACCACACCTAATAAAATATTTTCCTTTGTTGGACTACACCTCCGCAAGCCTTACTCACCCACCACCGTCAACCACACCAACTACCACCAACCTCCCCGCCTTCACCAC
The DNA here is from genome assembly GCA_038382645.1 of Spergularia azorica. NCBI lineage: Eukaryota > Viridiplantae > Streptophyta > Magnoliopsida > Caryophyllales > Caryophyllaceae > Spergularia > Spergularia azorica. The sequence goes on along the minus strand of JBBYHQ010007743.1, from coordinate 421 downwards.
CGCTGGCGCACTACGTCAAATTTGGGCTTCGAGAACCAGTATAAGAGAACGAAATTTTGCAAAACCGATCTCTTATAGTATAAGAGAACGGGTGCACTAAAAACCGTGCTTAAATATAATTTGAGAAAAAAATAAAATTAAATATTAAATAGTTTAGAAAACGGTTCCTTGAGAAACCGTTCTGAAAGAGGCGTCTAATTTCAGAACCACATCTTTTAGAACGGTTCCATTGAAAACCGTTCTAAAAGAGTGACATAAGAGAACGGTTCTACGTTTAAACCGTTCTAAAACTCACATAAAAAAAAACATAACACAATAAGTAAATTAATCAAATCACCCCTTATCCCTTTTTCCTCGTCATTTCCGCCCATAATCTTCTCTCTCTTACCCTTCTTCTTCCTCCCTCTTTCTCTCCCATCAT
>JBBYHQ010007732.1:0-11194 GCA_038382645.1 Spergularia azorica | reverse complement strand
ACCAAGGGTGAGAAGGGCACCATGTGCCGGTTGGGGTAAAGTTTAGGGGCACCGCAGTGTACAAGTTTCAAACATAGAGGCACCACGAGCATTCTGACATAGTTCGGGGGCACCACGGGAATTTGGCGATAAAAGTTCCCTTGAAAACAATAACTCAAGTAATTCTTTCCGTAAACACTTGCATGTATTCTTTAGCTGGAACTTGTAACAGTTCCAAAAGAGAGTCTACTTTTCTGCTAGACTAATCAAACATCTACAAATGGTCTCCAAGGTCTTTTAGCAAGTAGCACGGGTGAGAATTGATATCTACCTATCTCCTCTACTCCACTTGTGGTCCCCGTCTTCCTATTTAGGCACCGTCACGGATGTAATCTCAACGCAACCGTCCCCAACCATCTTATGCTTCAATACACAAACCACTCATTGATCAAAATAGCAAAGGGACCTATAACGTCCTAAGCGTCCCTAAGCTAGCTCACACCCAACTCCCTCGAGAGCCTAGGTCCGGAATAATACCGTCAGATCAAAGACTATCTCGATATTTCCACCCATCGCCAATTATATCTTCAAATGTATCAAGGATTTTCTAGTCCTATCTCCTTATCTATACATCCAACCAAACCTCCTTATATCTTCAAGAGAGAACCTACCCAGGCACGGCTCTTCTTACACCCTTCTTATGCCAACGGCCAATAAGTAACATCACTCCACTCATTTTGCCTAGGCGCCCAATGGGTTTTCACCTAGCCTCTCGTTAAATTTTCATGTCATCACCGGCTCACTTTCTTCTCTCGTGTCTTTTCCTTACTTTCTTTTCCGCTCATCTCTCTTTCTTTTTTTTTTCTTTTTTCATTTTTTTTTTGAAAAGCTGAAAATATGATGATACATTACAATATTACAACGATTATACACTCCCCCATGCTTGAACCGAACATCGTCCTCAATGTGAATCATAACAATGAATAGAATAGGACAACAATATAATAGGGGAGAGATGATCTCATAAAATTTGCACCGATAGACGTATCAGGTTCTCATATCCTAAAGGATGCACACTTCCCTTGTATCTCCAAAACTTCTCTCTCAAAAGCAAGAACCTATAACTCCTTCTCTACCATCTTAAGGCAATAGACTCATATGAAATAAACAAGGTGTAGAGTCACTCTCAACTCACACCATAACCCAAACACTCTCAAGGAAAAGTCGACACCAATCAACCACACACTTACCTCACAAAAATTCCATCTCCCTCTAATAACAATTATGCACATAGATTCTACCTCCACACCACCACCGAATAATTCAAATATCCATCCTTCAAATACACCAAAGATAAAGCAATGAGGTTAAATATTGGGTGTAAAGGGCAAAATTGTGGAGGGGTACTACAAGAAAAAGTGGTAAATCATAGGTAGGAAACAGAGAGAGCTGGTCTAAGAAAATAGGTGAATAAAAAGTCGGTTGGGAAAGAATGGTGAGACTAGTAAGAAGGGGGAGAGAAAAGGGAAGAAAATACATACCTTTACGTACTAGCACCGGCACTGATCTTCTTGTTGCACAAAAAACCAACACACTAAATCACACAAAAATAAAATAAAAAACACAGGTTGTCTCCCGAAAAGCGCACTTGTTTAACGTCTTTGGCTCGACACAATCATGAGCTTCTTCCTGGATCACGTAGCAAAGGTGAGATTGCATGACTTAAGAGCGGAATAACTCAATGCTCTTAGAAGTTTATCGAAAGAGCTGGCATAAATCTCAAAAAAGTGACAATAACTTTAGTAAACAACAATACATAAACAATAGAGGCAAAATCATGTAGGTGAGGATTGTCCGCGCCTCTATATTCAAAATGATTTCCAATGTCATCATTGGTGTGTTCATGCTTGGTTAAGTTGGGAGTAAGATGCAAAAGAGAGTGATGTTCTATGATCCATGGGAGCTTAGGAGCTAAAACAGAGGACACACTAATAGATGGTGTGGGTGGCTCTTTCTTGAATAACCAAGTCTCGACCCCTACATCTTCATTATCCTTGACTCCCAACTCATTCTCCCCTAAAAGGACAATATCTAACTGATCTTCTAGCATCACATCTAAGGAAACTCTAAGAGATGGATCATCTTGCAAACCATAAGTCAAAAAAGAATCATCCACAACTCCTAAGAGCGAAACCTTAATATCTATGGGAAGATTGGGGTTAGTCAAAGAAGAAGAAGATTCATAATAATTTGAATAGTCACCATCATCTAAACCAACAACATCCACCACCACATGAGTATAAGGTTCTCTTACAGTCTCCACTAGTGGGGATCCATCAATTTCATGATCAAGAGTGACTTCTAAAGGTTCTTCAATCTCATCTAACTCACCAATAAGTTCTAAATTGATCTCATGTGTCTCAAGAGATGTAGGACACTCAAGTTCAACACTCTGGGTTTTATCTGTAGTACTTTGCAAGAGTTCTTTCAATCTCGACTCAGCAGCCTCTAAAGTTTGAGCAGCCATAAATTTCCAAAATTCCCAAATTTCAAAAGAATCCATTGAATATAGTGTTCCATTGCTCACATAATCAGCCAACTCCCGAGTTTTAAAGTTCAAACCATATTTGATAAGATTGCTTAGTTGCCAAGTAGAACATCTCACACCACGTGAAATTAACTCTTTATTTAATGCCTCAGCTCTAGCAAAATAATCATGAAAATCTTCACTTGCATATTGTTCACAGTCAAAAGCAGCTATGATTAAACAAAACAAATCACACACAAAACAAACAAATAAACACCGTAATTAATCCCCCGGCAGCGGCACCAAAATTTGGTGGAGCTAAGTCGTTCACTCTTCCAAATATAATACAATACTCTCCTAAAACTATGTGATAGGGAAGTAAGGTTCGATTCTCAGGGAATTTAACGAGTTATTGTAATTAAGTATGTGATTAAACAATGGTAACAATTTGGGGGTTTTGATTGATTGGGTTGTGAATTAAACTAATGAGTAAAACAATGAAATAAGTGGTTGATTTATCAAGATTAAAGAGGTCTTGGTCGGGGTTATCGCCGCTAGCAATTCTAACAATCGGTCCTAGTTCAAATTCAATTATCTTCCTCTTAATTACTCTATTATGGAATTAAATTTTTATTGTTCCTTAGTGATTAGTTATTAGGCGTGAGCACGACTTTAACAAGCCTAATTACTAAACGTTCTAAAATAAGTGATTAGAATTGATTTAATAACAGCAAGAAGACTTAAAACAATATCAATAGAGAATTGGGCGCATACAATGAGCACTAATATACTATGCCAATTATGTTGTTTTACCCTCCAATCTAATACAGATGAGCACCTAATACTAGATCAAAGTTCTTTACTTTACCAAATTAATTAAACGAGCGATAATTAATAAAGCTAAGGATAGATTGTGCAAACCCTAGGTAGCTAATCTAGAATAAGTAAATCATAAACATTAAAACGGAAGAACAACAATAATTAAGAGTTACGAAAGAGAACTAGAACTCACGATTAGATCGAATTCTAGCTTTGAATTACCCAACCAAGAATGAAAGATTAGTTCTCCATACAATGTACCGACGGTTACAAAGAATACTTAAACATTGGACAATAATATATGGGATCTGGGTTTTCTATTTATACTAATAAGAATTGAGAACAAAATTAGGAAGATAATCTAATTAGGAAAACCCGGCATGAGGTGGCCGCGATCGCGGCTCCATCCCCCGCGATCGCGGGAAACGATATTGTTCTCCATTCGCTGATTCCTTGCCGCGATCGCGGTAGAAACTGGGTCGTCAGGCGATTTTCAAACGGACGTATCTCCCTCGTTACTTGGCCAAATAAGGCTTTTGACCACATCCCGGAAAGCTAAATAATGAAGTTTCATCTCCAAGTAGTTTCACGGTAAAATTCCAAATAGTTTGAGAGATATGAGCCTTCAAAGTTGACCCTTATGCAAATCAGCTCAAAACTGCTTTCAATGGCCACATTTTCTATCAAAACATTACAAAAACAATACTATGAAATGTAGACCAATAAACAACACAATCATTGCCTAATCATCGTGTAAATCGTATAAAATCGCATAAAATCATAGTTATTGATGTAAATTTTTATATTTTTTGTAATTTTTCTAATGCAAAAAAAAAATATTACAAATGGAAGAAAACATTTTTTTTCATTTCTCTCTCCTCTATTTTGGTTTGCCCTTGGGTCAGAGCAAAGGCAAGGTAAGGCAAACATTGCCCTTGTTTATTTCCAATGCCCCAAAATTTTGCATTTTTCCTTTTCTTTTAATCTAATGCCCTTGCCTTTCACTACCATTGTGGGTAGTCTTACAAACTTAGCAACCCACTCATATTAATTCACTATGACCCACCTTCACTCAAGCAAGACTAGAAATTACAATTATTCACCAATCTAAGATGACGAACCTTTGCTCCCAACTATGGCCATGTACTAATTCCACCATGTCTTGTTGTAACTCCAATTTATGCTATAAAGAATTAACTTGCTAAGGGCTTGTTTGGTATCGTTTTCTGTTTTCAGTTTTCTGTTTTTTTGAAAACCAAAGTCCCGATTTTGAAAACCAGAAAAAGTGGTTTTCAATTGTCAGTTTTCATTTTCTGTATGACTACTATAGAATCCAACAATTTAAATTTGATTTTGTAACGTATTTAACTAATTGTTTTACGCAAAAAAAAAAAAAAAAAAAAAAACTGAAAACGACAGTGATACCGAACGGACCCTACATAATTATCTAACTTTGTTTATTTGTTTTTGTTTGCTAACTAATCTCTTCACTGGCCCTCTTAAGCTAACCAAGGCAGTGATCTAAAGATTCAATAAAGTTCGAAGGGTGAGGGATGAATAATTACACGTTACGGAAGGCTGGTGGATATGGCGCCCGGAATCGAAAGCAGAGCAGCTAGTGTAATCGGCGTCAAAGAAAATTTGTCCTCCTCGTACTCAACTCCTTCTTCCTCCCCTGATTTCCTTCTATCTTCCCTTCCCTTTTTTTTTTTTTTTTTTTTTTTTTGTTGTTGTATTTTTACTCTTTCGACTGATGATGTGAGGAAATGAGGGTTTTGATGTTTATTAATTGATTTGTTTAATGCACATTCCACTCTCCTTAAGAAATAAGGACCGTCACTCGCCAAGTACAATTCTCCCTCTTTTTTTATGTATTCTTTTCTATATTAATGTTATTATTATCACTATCATTAAATTACTATTGGGTTATTATTATTAGTATGATTTATTTATATTTTAATTTTGAATTATTACATTGTTAATATCTGGCCTTCATTGTTATACTGTCAAATGATAAACCCATCATCTATGACGGACGAAATGGTCTATACATAGACCGTAAATCAAAGTCGCTAGCCAACGAACTTTTTACCGCCATCCACTATCCATCTCATCATCGTGCATTTTTTAAATGGGAAGCACTCGAGTTGGGTGTCTACAGCTCTCTATTAACCTCTCAACACAACAACAACAATCAAACACTCTCCTCGATCTCCTAATATCATACATTGTGACTTAGGGGAAACACTAAAGAAAGCTACAGAAGTTCTATGGGATTTTCACTCGAGGCATCTCAAGTGAAGAGGGTCGAACCAAGAGGGACACTAAGCTTTGCTCTCTCTTCCAAACTTCTTTGGGAAACAGTAAGTTTATCCCTCACTCCTTTTCATTAGAGTACGCTCAAACTAAAATCGATTTAGAAGTTAAAACCCTAGGTTGTTCACCTAGGTTTACGAGGATCATGGAGCATAGGATTGAAGTATACGTAAAAGTTGATCAAAGGTTGAGATATGGTTATATTATGATTTCAGTGTTTTTTTTTCTGTGGCATGCAAGTATATTGACCAGCAATTGTGTTTTATAATGTGCGTGCTAAGATCATGTGGATTGATGATCATTTTCGAGGTGGATTATTGTCTATTGAGTGATTTCGCTAACATGCAAGGGAGTAGAAACTCAAGGTAAGTTTTTCTCCCAAAAATAGTTGGGTGTTGTGTTGACTGTTGATCATGGCCTTATATTGATCGAAAGCTTGCTTGGTTTGCTATGTTTGAGAATTGGACGCCATGCATGTAAGAATATTGATGATCAATTGATAAAATGTTGATTTGTGTTAGATTCGAAAAGTCGAGTTTAGAATAGATATTTGGTTGATTTATACACTTGAGGACGTGTTGATGTTATAAGAGAAATTAATCTGGAGGTACGTTAATTTTTTCGAAATTACACATGCATGTGTAGTACTAGGGTTTTCAAAGGATATAAAGGTTTAAAATGAAATATTTCAAAACTGTTATAAGTAATTAGTAGTGAAATTCTTGAGAAATTAAATGGGTTTAAGGATTTTTCGAGACTAAAAAGAGGGGAATTTTGATTGAAAATGTTTTAAACTAATAACACGCTGGTCTTTTTACGTGAAAGAAAATGTGTTTTAAGCACACGAGAAATCAAAGGTGTTTTATTTTTTTCAAATAATGGATTAAAGATAGGAATCAGATTAAGAGAGGATCTATAAAATTTCAAGTGCAAGAGTTTTCCCCTTCCTTTTATAGTGTTAGAGTTTATTCCTTTATGAAGGGAATGCTTAATAGTGTCATAATAAATGCTCTCCGTGGCAACTAGAGATCAATATTCTATAATGACTCTTTTTGTAAGATTGTTGGGGAACTCCTCCCTCTTAATTTATGAAATCATTCTAACTCTTACAAAAAGAAGTAGAAAAATCTTTGGTTTGCCCTTGAATATGCAAGAACATACTTATAATAATCCTAACACGCCTTATAGTTATTATTATATTAGTGCAACTTCACAAAGGTAATTAGTAATTACCAAGAATCAAAGTAGGATACACTAAACTCGAAAGAACTCTTATGCCTCTTACTGACTAAGGAGGCTACCCGTAACAATACCCATGTTGCAAGAATCCTCATTTGTCTAATCCTCTCATTAAGAGGATCGGTAACTTGGTCAAATGAAGTTTGACAATCAGCAAGAGTCTTCGGCGTCGGCCTCTCAGAATCGATCATTCCCTTATAATCCATAAGATGATACGATTGTAAAGCTTGTATGAATGCTTGATTTATAGAAGAGTATGTGCCTTCACACACTTTGTAGCGTTCGAGCATCTTCTGGTCCGTTTCCGTGGGAATTTGAGTCCGTATGAACACTAGTGTACCTGAAGCATTCTGTTGAGCTTGCGTGATTGTGATGTAAGTTAATCCTTCATTGTCGGTATCAGGTCGTGGGAGGTTTTGGTTGAAGACTGAATTGCAAAAACCATAATCCTCCAGTTGTCTACAAACAAAATCTATAGTTTTTTGTGTTTCTTGGCTTGCTTGGGAGTATGCTACTGGGATGAACATTGTTAGTAAAGTGGCCATGAGAGGTAAAGATACAAGGAAAATAGTGCAAGTTTTCATTTCTAAGACTGGAACACTTTGTCTTTTTTTTTCGTAAGGAGGGTGAGAGGGATATGATTACTTATATAGTGTTATAAGGTCCTATTTGATAGGATTCATTTTTATGAATTGATTTGAATTGAATTGAATTGCATTGAATTGAATTGATGTGATTTGATTTGAATAAATTTGATTTGAAAAATTAACTGAATAAATGCGTCAATACCAAGGAGTAGACTACTCATTAATTGTTATTTGGATAATTCTGATCTAATTTAATGCGAATCAAAAGAAATTGGTCTAATTTCTTTCAAATCTGTACATATATGGCATATTTAACACTTTGTTTTTGCATGATTATCATAGTCGAAGTTTCTGAAGAAAGAACAATGAATGTAAATACCTATCTCCATTTGAGATTCACCAAATTAGGAATGGTATATCTTCAAACCAGAAATAAAAAACTTACGAATTTATCATCAATTGGGTCACAATTTGATTCTTTGGTAATAAAATTAATAGATAACGAACTATTTTTTCTGATTTCATTCACATACTTTTAGTCTTTTGAAGAGATTCCTTAAAGATTTGAGGAGGGAATAAAAATATCAAGTATTTTGATAATAATCTTCTATACTTAGTATTAAAATGATGCTGAAATAGTTGAATTGAAACAGACATATTTGCAATTACAAGATCTTAATTAAGAAGAATTCTGATAATTGGAAAATAGAGATCTCAAAGTCACTATTAATTCCTTACCTAAATACTACGTAGTAATTAGTTGCTTATATTACATACACGTATATTTTTAGAAATGAAAATCAAGTCAACTCACAATATATGCTTACTAAAAAATATTAAATTTGAGCCATTTTTGTTTTCAGCCGTTTTGTACTAGAGCTTGGATTATAATATTCTGTTTCGCCTAATTTTGATTACATCTCTTAAAGTTCCCAGACGATGTTCACAAAATTTCTCCATGAAAAACGCGATTCCCTTGTTTAGGAAAAGGTTTTTCCTCTGTTTCGGTAGTTTTTTAGACCCCTTCTACGCACATCACCCAAAAGGCCATTGTGCGTTTTTTTTTTCAATAACGGAAACCTAATGATGTTTTTTTGGCTCAGTGTTTGTTCAATATCCACCATCTTACTCCTACCGTATTTGAAAAGTATTAGGTGGTTTTCATTCCGCGCCCATATTGTGCCAATAGCATGTGATTTCGTCCGATTTTGGTTATTTTGGTCTCATGTTTTTAAAGTGTCAAATGTTCTAAATTTTATTGTAGACAGTCTGTGAGTGCCCTTGATGAATATGAGGGGCTGATTATGTCACGCCCCAAGACTAGCCTTGAAACATAACAGACGGCTACCCACAAAAGTAGGTTAAGCCTTTCTTATTCATCTATCGTTGACGGTCCAAAACAAATACTACAAAGTATTGTACATCCGACAATTAATATACAGACAGGTATAATCGCCATCTAAAGGAATTACAAGGTTAAACTGGTCCGGGTATCTCACTCAAATCCCCACTCCGAGCTAGTGATGGTCACCTGAAAAGAGTTTATTATTGAATGGGTGAACTCAACAGCTCAGTAAAAGACAGTCTCTAATTTAACCGGATCAAACAAGTGCCAAAACAGTAAAACAGGTAAATAATACTAAATCATAGAAGTACAATAGTTCTCAATAGAGGCTAGTAATAGTTCTGGTTAGTTCAAAAGTTCTCAGTCAGTGCCAGTTTAATCTCTTGGCAGGGCCAGACGGATATCCTCAGTTCACGGTTAGCCAGAACATTAACTAACCCACAATTCAAAAGTAGTTTTAGAAAATATTCAGAATTCACAGTACTTGATCCTCTTTCAAAAATAAGCATTTATAGAGTATACGAAAAATAATAATATAAGCTAAATTAGAAGAAAGTCCCTTACCTGATTTTTGAATTGCCGTGAGATTACTTCTGCGCGTTCGCTCGCTCTAAGTAATGAAAATCGCATAAGTTATTATTTAAGATTACTTTATTATTCCAACTATATAGTTGATTGGTCCGCTAATTTACTGTCCAAGGGTCCAACGACATCCGAACTCTAAAAGTGAAGATTATCTAGTCAGTTTTGTTAATGTGCCATTTATCGTCCTTTAGCGGAAATTATTCACTCTAAGATTATTTTCACCACTGGGGTGATTCCGGCGGGTTACTTCTTAATCCTGGAGTTACTATTTACCACTAACATATTAACATTTAACCTTGGGTTAGTTATTAATACAGTGACGTTCACAAACTGGAGTAATTCCACCGAGTTACTTGCACCATAATAACTATTCGCCACAAGATTAATCAATTATAGAAAACGTGTACGAAAATATTAACGGCGTTGTCTAGCGATAATGATTCTATAACAGTTTTGAGAAATTATACCTTGGTTACGTTAAGTGACGGTGACTATTTCGACAGAGCCTCGCTAATAAAATATCACTTTTCCCACCTACGCAACGGCTACTTATTTCGTAAATTATCTTTACGAAATCTTATAACACTCGTAACTCACTTTATATGTGGTGTGCTTATGGTCTGAAGCACTTCAGTTAAACTCACTCTTTAACACTCGTCAAGTGGGATGCGTCGAAGAAAGCATACGAGAAGTGCCTATTTATAGGAACATCTTCCACTCAAAGGAATAAACCAATTCCTGAATTCCCTCTAGGACACTCAGAGAACTTGTGCAACTTCTCAATTTAAGCTAGTAATGCCAAAGTTCTACATACTTCTTATCTTTGACAACACTTCTTCTTTGTCCTTTGTTGTTGTTGTTTGATCTTCTCCACTACTACTACTATCACTCATAGTCATAGCACAAATATGGCTTATTACAGATTACCAGATCTCGGGGTCTTTAGGCCACCCACTGGTTGTTACCCGTTAGGAATAACATGTTTTTTAGCCGATTTGTAGCCACTCTCTATATGAGATTTCATCCAGCATATTATTATCAAGGCATTCACCCTTTAATCCCAAAACATGTACTGGCTTATGGACAATTACCCATCTTATCAGGTTGCATTGCAACATGTGGTAGGTCGGGCTGCTACAAGTGGTACCAAAGCGACCCTGTGACCCCTTAGTGGGTGCTTGGCCAAAGGCACAAACCAGCAGCCTAACTGGAGCTATTTTGGCAATGTGATTGTCTATTGGTTTAGACGCAAGGAGGACGTTGTGTTCTTTTAGTGGAGGAACAAGGTTATATGGGAATTTGTTTGTCCCACATTCAGATTTGATAAGCTTATAAACTATTTATTAGAGATTGCATCCACAAATTAAAACTTGTCTTATTACTATATGTATTTATTTATATCTATACTATTAATTGTCTACCATCCACGCCTACATGGCAGTTTGTTATTGCATTTGGCTTACGTGTTAAAAAAAAAAAAGCCACGTCACGGCTTATTTGTCAGCTCCAAAATTGTTCAAACCTGTTGCTAGTAGGTCAATCCCCACCCCTGTCTATCCGTTTTCCCCCTTCAATGTGTCATTCATAGCCTATCATTTTCCTCCTCTCTTCCCATCAAACAATAGAAGATGAACGGAGTCCTGCTCACATCTGATCTTCTCCTTTCGTCTTCCTCTTCCATGATCGTTAAACACATTAATCACTTTTATTTGAAAAAATTTTCATGAATATTTGAGGCAAATGATAGATGGGGCTTGGAAAAGGATTACTTCTCCTTCAACTCTTGATGTAATTTTC
>JBBYHQ010007681.1:0-11196 GCA_038382645.1 Spergularia azorica | reverse complement strand
CCATAGGCCACGGCCCTTTCTCTTCAAACACACTCTCCCTCACATCTTCAATTAGATTCAATTTGATCTTCAATTGGGAGTAACGGGAGGGATTAGCCGACGGGTCCACTCGTGGTTATCAAGAACTCCATTCAATCTCTCACCAATCCGGGAAAGAGGAGTTAGTCCGTCATACGTCCGTACCAACCGCCGCTCATAATGCCGCCACCGCCTCTCAGAATGCCCCCATACCGGAGTAAGACTTCGTTTTAATTATTTACGATTTTTAGGGTTTTCCAAGAATTCTAGGTTAATTGTTTCGATTGGTTAATGGATTTAATTTGATTTTGTGTATGTTTATTGGATTATAAAAGTAGGTGTTTCATTGTTCTTCTTGATTTTGGGGATTTGAGTTGATATGTGTAGTGTTGTTTCTATTGAAGTCATCTATTATTCCCCTAATCACCCAACATTATTATGATGGTATGTGTTAATGAATTTTTGGGGTGTGGGTGTTTCTTTTGCCACTCTTAGTTTCGGTTTATTTGATGATACGGGTAGTTTATTTTCACCCTTTGGTAAACTTTGCCACCCTTCCCCATAATTATTTTCACTGTGACGAGTGTCATAATTGTTAGCCTGGATGAGTTCGAAATTCATACACCGAGCTGGTCCTTTTTCAACAAAAAAAAAAAAAAAAAAAAAAAACAATATGGAAATGTGAGTAAAGTGACTACCATGGGTCTGTTACTAGGTTTTGTCAGTTATGTATACTTTGTTGCAATCCAGATTAGAGAAGATGTTAAATGTGTCCTAATATAAGAAGGTAAGTTGGGTTCTGATGATCATTCTTTGAAAGTGTCCAATGATATCGCATCTGAAACTGTTTTTTTATAAAATAAAAAAAAATTTTCGTGATGAGTGAATGCCAATGGTCAGTGGAGTGCTTCGTATTAGTTCGAAGACTTGATCGAGGATATTAATCATTTGGTTACCTATGTTATGGAGGTCTAGCTCAAAGTTTAGTATTCCGGTCTCATGAGATCCGCCACGTTTAAGGTTCATGGGTGTGGCCAGTCTCTGTGTTCCTTGTGACTTGATAAGTGCAAGGAGACTTGTTGCTAACATGTATTGCCGAAGTACTTGGGACTTTTCTAGAATACAAATAAATTACCCTCCCCCAAAGAATACATACATTAGTAGTGAATCCAGTGAAGACGCAGGATTTTATCTTGAACCTTTTTTGAAGGCAGTAACCACAAAGTAGTCGTAAAAGCATAACACCATTACTCATTGTGCTTATACCTTCTTAGCCCGATGTAATGTATTTGTAAGTGTATTTGTGTTTCTCAACAGCCCCCTAACATCTTTTTTTTTTCGTTCTTTTCTTCAGGTGTACTGATAAAAACTGTAGGTTGCTGATGACTTTGACAACCACCTGTTTGGGCTGCCTAACTTCCGGCATGACAGTCTATGTCTTGGCTAGAACCTTTGGCTTTAGTCACAAGTATCTAATCTTCTTTTCTGTCTTTATCGGAACATTATGTACCTTAATGGGCTTGTTTATCTACGCAATGTGGAGGTTTCGCATCTTCGACAGAAGGTGATTGCGCCTATCAAAGCGTAAGGAATACCGTGTGGTGTTACGATTTGGACTTATCAAACTTATAGCTGTTTGGTGTTACGATAGTTTGGGGCATTATGCTCTTTAGGTGTAACTGACTAGGGCTCCATCTGTAATGATAAGTTAACTTTGAATTATTGGGAAAGAAGCCACACAGTGGTTTTGTGTTTCTTTTATATTAGCTTGTGGTTTCTGCTTTGTTTGGTTATGAGAGTTTCTGCTTTATTATACCGATCTGTTAGCAGTAGCTTATACCGATCTGCTTTTTAATTTGAATCCCTTGTCTGCAACACAAAACGTACCTTTGCTTTGTTATGAAAGGCGATGCATCAAAGTTTCTCACCGGAATGATTCAAGAGTACTTATACACACAGTACAAGTGTGTACAGGGCACTGTTCTAATCCTGAATCTCCCCTTTTAATGAACATGGCTGCTCTATTAGAAGTCCACCTGATTTTGGCAGAGAAGCCGTTTTTGGCAGACAAATCGTTCTAGAAGTCCTCCTGGACCGACCTGGTATACTGTCATTGGTCAGAATTCCTAGATGTTCATGCATCAAAGTTTTATTATGTACTAAGTGTTATTCATTAGTCAAAGTGTTCCTGGACCGACCTGGTATGCATCAGAGTTCATACTACTAAGTGTACAATACTGGGACAAGAATACAGCAGTTGTGACGACTCTCTGATTTATGCTTGGTCTTTGTGATGAGCACATTCATGGTTAATTAAATTATTTGGTACATTCGTGGTAATAAACTGTCTCATTTCCTTTTCATTTGGCCTTTTTGATGCTCAGATTCTTGAGAAATCAGATTATACTGTCATATCTGGGAATCCTTTCATCAAAAAGTCAGGTAATTAGATAATTTCTACAGCTCTTTTCTCTGCTCATTTTAGCAAATGATGATGGAATAATCGTACAAGTGTACACCAAGTCACCAATTTATGTCTATTATAGGTTGGCGGAAGATAGCATTATACGTCAACGTCTCGTTTGAAATCAAGGACAAGACAATCGAGTTTGATGAAAATCGTAATGTTCAGCGTGCTGAATTTGTAGTCCGTGCACATATGCAGTAAGTACAGCTCAAATTTGCCATTCATCAAAACTGTTGTAACACCCTGCATATTCTCATGCTCCTACATTTTCAGTAACAGAGGAGGTAGGTTTTCTGATGGATGGGGTTCTTGTGAACGCCGTGAGAAGAAGTTTTTGAAACCCAACAACGACATACCAAGTACTGCCGAAACCAGAGCCAAGAACAAAGCATGCCAGGTTTAACTTCTGCCCTATCCCATTGTCTCTTGTTTTGCACAGTTCATGGAGTCATCTCATTACTTTCTTATGCTTATGCACTTTAATTTGGTTCCAGAAACAAAAGGGTACAGTCACATCTTTTTTTTTTTTTTTTTTTGCAAGAAATTTTTGGGTCCTTCTTATTCATCCATATGGGGAAAAGAGGAAAGATCTTACAAAAGTATCACCACTAGGAAAAAAAACTTACACCAGATGACTAGTTACATAAAACTATTACAAATCTCCTGAGATACAGTTCCTTAGCCATGAGAATACCCTGATACAAATCTCATATTTAATCCTATCTATCAGCCATTTGCAACTGTGCTCAGTATCAGTGAAGAGCCTCGCATTTCTCTCCCTCCATACATGGTACACAGTTGCTGTAAGGCTGCATTTCCTGACCTTGGCTTGCCAACTCCTCCCCTTGTTGTGCTTACTTAGAGACATAGCTAGAATCTGCAAAAAAAAAAAAAAAAAAGACTCCTGTTTGTATTTCCCGACCATTTTCTTATATTGCTCCAGACTTCCTTAGCAAAGTCACAGCTAAAGTACAGATGGGAGTGATCCTCCGCAGCCCTTTACATAGGCATCACCTATTAGTAAGGGAAAGGCCTCTACGGCAAATTTTGTCCACTGTAGACAGCTTCCCCTGCAGTGCCATTGCTGCAAGGAAACTGTGCTTAGGCATATTGACGTTATCCCAGATAGCACCATGCCAATCAACCGCCTGATGGCACTCTCTAAAGAAATCAATACAGTCACATCTTCTGTTGAGATCCATTTAAACTTTTTTTCAATATTTTCAAATTATTTCTCTTTGCACAACTTCACTGACTTCAACATCTAGACACAATTCCATTTATCTCACTGCACATTTTTTCGCACCCTAGTGAACAATATCTTGTACTTTAGTTTACATTGTACTCTTGCTTCAGTGTCTCATCAACCGTCTTTCAGAATTGTTAATTCATCAACTAAGATCAGTCTCTTGAACAAAAACATTTTCTGTACTCAGAGTTGTTGATATCTCTGTCATTTTGAAATAATATTTACTGCAGGAACAAGGATACCTGCCAGGCTCTTTCACAATTGTCTCTGAAACTTTTTGCCTTCCTGCAATCAACCATCCTCTTTTATGAAACTTTGATTGCCACTCTTCTTGTTTCGACGTATGGGATTGCAAGCATACCTTGCTTAAACTTTCAGTGACTGATAATTGCAGGACCTGATAGGTATTGGGCAGTATCGGTCTGGGGCAAGCCGTAACCAATTTTCGTAGTCTGTCATAGCCAAGTCATCTGTTGAAAGGCATCATGTATCATTCCTGTGTTGATCTGTCAGAAAGGTATATAAGTTTCATGTTTTGTTTATAATCTTTGGAGCCTTATTAAAGACCCTCCATATATACCATGGTCATCGGCACTACAGAAAAGCATATATTTTAGACAAAGGATCGGCGACAAATACACAGCATTAAGATCAGTCCATCATTGTATCTTGTAATGAACATTCGGCATTGGTATGTGTCCTTACTGGCCATAATGATATTATATCTCTGTATCGTTTCAATTTTATTAGCATGTTGCTGAACGTGCTTTAGTATCTAGTTTTCACGAGATTTAATGTTTCAATGGTCAATGCTTTTCTTGCTTTACCTTTCTTGATCACACGACAGTCGCATCAAGTATCAACCATTCCTTTTTGTCACTGCTTTTGTAGGAAATGTTAGCCTTAAATATAGACATGATAGAAATAGCAAATATCAAACACAACAAAAATTAGTCTTAATGTGAAAGTTAATTCCAAAAAATATTGAGGAAAATCAATTAACTATTTTGAAAATTCTATTATTACAAATTGCCAGAAAAAATCTAGGGAAAAAAAGAAAATTGTAACCAATTGAACAAGTTACATTATGCATCCCTTCTTCCTCCTCCAATTTGGTGGATTATGTCTCATTTTTCACCCAGATTATCACCATATGAACCTCTTTTCTTGGAGTTTCTTGACAGAAATATGCTTGCATTTGGCATACAACACAAAATAGAGGAGGTTTTTGTTATATAGACATCATTTAACATGGAGGATCTAGAGATGGGAGACATGATGAACCCACTCCCTTCTCGACAGTTCCCAACTCGTACATTGTCGAATTTAGGGAACACATCGATGGTGCCTAGCTCAAATAACACGCGGAACACGAGACAATGTGGGAAGTCGTTGGTGGGTTCGCGTTCATTTAGTCATATATCGACCAAAGCATCGTATGAACCCGATGATAATGGTAGTGCACAATCGACGCCTAAAGTAATTATATCGAATTCAGGAAAGACTTTGGCAATGTCGACATCGACTAAGTCTCTTGGAATTTCTAATTCAAGCAAGTCGTTGGCTGTACCGGGTTCGGCTAGGTCATTCAACACATCATGGTCAGGGAAACGTTTGGACCAAAAGAGGATGTATGTAAAGCAGGTGACCGGTAAACACAAAGACACAGAGCTGCATTTGGCTGCACACAAAGGGGATTTCGAGGTCGTGTTGGAGATACTCAAAGAGATCGATGCTCAAATGGTAGGAAATCAAAATGATGTCGAATTTGACGCTGAGTTAGCAGACATTCGATCTGCCATTGTTAACGAGGTTAATGAGCTCGGTGAAACCCCGCTTTTTCGAGCTGCTGAAAAGGGCCATCTTGACATTGTCAAGGCCTTGTTGCTTCATATGACATTAGATGGTATCTTTGCGAAGAATCAAGTTGAGTTCAATGCGCTACATGTTGCTGCTAGCCATGGTCACGAAGGTATATTTGTTTTGACTTTTACATATATCGAGTTCATACTTTGACGATTAATTCACATTAACCACTTGTGTATAGCCATTGTGCAGGTATTGTTAGAATATGAGCCGCGATTAGGCAAAACAGTGGCTCAATCGAACACGACCCCTCTCGTATCAGCAGCAATCCGAGGACATGTAGGTGTCGTCAACATATTATTGTCCAACGATTCCGACATGATAGATATTCCCAAGTCTAATGGGAAAAATGCGTTACATTTATCAGCTCGACAAGGTCACGTTGAGATCGTCAAAGCCTTGTTGAAAAAAGACCCACAGCTTGCTCGTAGAACTGATAAGAAAGGCCAAACACCACTTCATATGGCTGTCAAAGGCCATAACTTACAAGTTGTCAAATTACTTCTTCGAGTTGATCCAACCATCGTTATGCTTCTTGACAAGTTCGGAAATGCTGCATTGCATATCGCGACTAGGAAGAAGAGAGTCGAGGTAATCAATCCTCGCCATGTATGCATAGGATTACTTTCCAGCAAGCACGCTTAAGTGTGGAAATGCAAATGATTATTCAGTAGTAGATATCTCTAACTAATAGATCGCGTTTTATGCAGATAGTGAATGAACTACTATTCCACCCGGATACAAATGTAAATGCATTAACAAGAGACAGAAAAACCGCATTAGACATCGCAGAAGCTCTGCCATTGTCAGAAGAGATCGTCGAGATTAAAGAAATCTTGGCAAGATACGGAGCAGTGAAGGCGAACGAGTTGAATCAACCACGGGACGAACTTAGAAAAACCGTGACAGAGATCCAAAAAGACGTACATTCTCAGCTCGAACAAGCTCGAAGAACCAACCAAAATGTAAGCGGTATAGCCAAAGAGTTGAAAAGACTTCATCGAGAAGGAATTAACAATGCCACAAACTCTGTTACTGTAGTAGCAGTCCTTTTCGCGACTGTTGCATTTGCGGCCATTTTCACCGTCCCTGGGGGTGATTTGAACTCCGGTGAGGCCGTGATTGCGAGCACAAAAGCATTCAAGGTGTTCTTCATATTCAACGCAATTGCTTTGTTCACGTCGTTGGCTGTTGTTGTAGTACAGATTACGCTTGTGAGAGGTGAAACAAAATCGGAGAGACGGGTTGTCGAGGTAATCAATAAGTTGATGTGGTTAGCTTCGATTTGCACCACTGTTTCGTTCATTTCGTCGTCGTATATTGTCGTTGGTCGTCGAAATAGATGGGCAGCGTTTCTTGTGACGTTTGTCGGAGCCGGAATAATGGCAGGGGTTTTAGGTACGATGACGTATTATGTGGTGAAATACAAGAGGATTCGAAGAGTGAGGAAGAAGGAGAATTCGACTAGGAATGGAAGTCGTTTGCATTATCATGATGATGATGCGCTCTCTGATGATGATCTCGCTGTCAATGCCATCTACGCGATTTAATGTAGGCGAAAAGTTAATATTGCGTGGAGGAGGGAATACGAGGATTCTATTAAGATAGACGGAACTCGCAATCATTGGATTACCTGACTGCATTATCCTCAATCATCGAAGACATCCCCATAGGCAAAATATCAAGGTATGTCTCAAGCTCTGGTTTCAAACATCATATATGTGATCTATTTGACACATTTGATAAGGGGAGCTACTTGACAGTTGACACAAGAGACTTCTCAGGTAAAATCTTATTACAGTACCCTTTACAGTGAACAGATTATTATAATTCTTTACATTCTCTCGTTTGATTTGAACTCCTCCGATATATTGGACCTAACAAGTTGAATTCTTTATGGATTATAGCTAGACGAGACTTGACATTTGAGTTTCATGCAGAGTCAACATAATGTCAAACGTTGCAGGAAATATTTTAGTCCCTTGAGACATATTAATGGCCATCTTTTGGAGAAGAATTTCAAAGATCTTGGACATGTAAGTGATGACTTCCTCTATCTCATAAACAAAGTCCTATAAAAGTCCGTCTTTCAATAAATCATCGAGACACCACTTAACACCTTCTACCGAAAGAGTTCACAAAATTTGAAAGCTAATATTACAGTAGTGTTAACACTCTAGAGATAATTTCATTGTGTTGGAATCTGCATACCTCTGTATAAGCCACTCGAATAAATGACAAATTACCATGACTATGCTACATTTTTCCATTACGGGTCATTACGATTTTGGTTAAACTTCAAAACAATGAAACTTGAGATGTACTTCAACTTGATTCTAGTGAGTTCATATGATGGCACAAATTCTAACTACACCCTAGCTAAATCATGGGTCTAACTTAATTTAGATCGTACGTTTAAATTGCCGTCAATTCAGGCAAAGATGATAAAGAACAGAAGACGGTACGACTAAAGAAGAGAGTGCTTCAATCTCGTGCACTTCTCCAATAACTCACTCATAACATAAAGAGAAACAACCAATGTTCAGAAGATTCATGTCCAGCACCTTCAGCCTGACAGCTTGCGAACAAGAATGCAGATGCTGCATTGCCATCAACCACAACATTACACTGTCCACCAGGTTCTTCGCCAATACGAGTACACAGGCAGAAACTTGGGAAAGGCGAAACTCTCATATACTGCATCTAGATCGCCAAGGAGTCAGTCGATAACATAGTTAGGAGCAACAGCCAAGATTCTATCATCAATTGAAGGCTGCTGCTGCTCAGCATCTTCACCGGCATCAGTTGCTTGCCTACCATCATCCACAACGATCAGATGCCCGTCTTTTATTAATTTCTGCACGAAACAAATTTCCAGATATACTGTTATACCATGTCATCCACAGCACAGTATTTGCGGGCAAAAGGACTTGTTACATACCTTAATGATAGCTTTAGTCATATGTAAAACTTTTTTGGCTGCTTCCCTTGAACTCAAGTTTTCCCTTTCAACAGTCTGTGTCACATGCCACTGTACCAAATCTCTTTGTCGCGATCCAAGTAGACCAGTCCCTGCATATCAAAGCGTCATTCAGAATGAACACCATGTTAAATTACACAGTATAGCTGTAAACACTGAAAATGAGACAATTCCAGGGAGGAGGTTTTGCATTTATGTCAAGTTCAAATTATACTTCTCTCACAATGTAAATGAGACTCAAAAACTCGTACTGTAACTGGATGCTCTCAAAAGGACAGACGAGTAGATGTGGTTATAAACAAAGAAAGAGCTTATTAGCGAAGCTGTCATCAGTGAAAATTTGATGTCTATGATAAATGCAAGAATTTAAACAGCTAATGTGTATACCTTCTTGTTCCGCAGCTTCTGCAAGCTGTCTAAGTCGCATAACAAGTATTTGTGTCACTCTTTCAAATTCTTCGTCCGTGACAGTCAGATACTTTGGCTGCCTTGTAGAGGCTCCATCAGTTACTGCAAGACAAAAAGCTGGAAATCAACCCTGTTTCCTGCTTGAAAGTTCACTAGAACAAAAATAAAGCAATTTCCTCCAACAAGTAAATGACCGTAGTACACCAACTTTTATAGTTGCAGACACTACCAAGATTTATTTGTTGACAGGACCATCTCGATAATGCATACGATTAGACAATTATATTTTGTTTTGAAAAGGACCAGACCATGTAAATTTGAAGTTTACGTGATTTTATGAATTTTAAGATGTGGAGATAGAAATCTTCATCTCACCAATCGGAGTCGAAGCAGGTTCACTTGTTCCAGCAGGAGTCGTAGCAGGTTCACCTGTTCCAACAGGAGTCGATGGTTCACCTGTTCCAACAGGAGTCGATGGTTCACCTGTTCCAACAGGAGTTGAAGCTGGTTCGCTTGGTCCTGAGTCAGGCGGAGCATCTCCCCCAGAACCCCCAGTACCCTCAGCATCTACACCTGTATCATTGATGTCGTCTAGGAACTCTGACAAATCAATTTCAGTGGACTCGACACTGTAACTCAACATTAGGGATTAGTTTAAGGTTTTATTAAAGATATCAGATGGATTGGCAGCAAATAACAGCAGAGGGCAATAGCAGCAGTAAGAAGTCAGCATTCCTGGTTCTTACCTGATAATTGATGTTTTAAGAAGTCGAACTGCAATATTGACATGGCGTGGTAGAACCTAGGAAACAGAAATCTTGAACAGTTATAGGGAAACGAATCATAAAATTCTGTACACGAATACAAGGACTTCCAGAAAATGAAGCACCTCAATTTCAAGATGACTTCGAGCAATGGCTTCTGACAGCCGGATTAGTGCCTCCAACTGTCTTACAGTCATTCTATAGGCAACTCTGCTTCCTGGAGCTGCATCTCCTCTCCGTAGAGTGACATAAGACTCGACCAACAACTTTCGGGCTTCTGAACTCAACTGTTTGGAATGAAAAGAAAAATGACATGAGATATCCAACTTGGCATCAAGTTACCAACTCTTAGCAACATATAAGAGGGTACCTCAGGTTTCAATGTTTTTGCATAGGCAATATATCGTTTTATCTGAGCAGTTGTAAAGGTCGGTGATAATGCTTCTTCCCGTTTTTGATGTACACGAACAATGTGATGAGCAATGTGATAATCAATTTGATCATCTGGATCATCGATCATAACATAAACCAGATCAAACCTCGAAAGGATTGCTGGAGGTAGAGCCACATTGTACTGTTGAAAGAACAGTAAACTGTCAATACATATACTTTACACCAACTAATAACCCGACTAGTCTATACCTCTGATTAACTGGTCAAGATTGGAACTTAAAATTCCTTACCTTGAGTGGCTTAGTTTTGTCATAACGCCCTCCAGTGGGGTTAGCAGCAGCTAAAATTGATGTTCTAGCATTCAGGGTAGCTTGGATTCCTGCTTTGGTGATACTTATTGTCTGTTGTTCCATGGCTTCATGAATAGCAACCTAAACATTGATTACAGACAAGTCACCTCGCAAAGCTATTAAAATGGAAACTTGAAAAACATTAAGTAACATTTGATGAAGGATACACTACCTGGTCTCTAACATCCATTTTGTCAAACTCATCAATACAACAGATGCCATTATCTGCTAACATCAGAGCCCCTGCCTGAAATGGTTTATAGAGAAAGGAATAAGCATGACTAAACAACATTGGCTCATCAAATAAATGGACAAAACAAACTAAACTCTTCAAATCTAATATACAGTCATCCATTCCGAATTTTTCCTAATTGTTTGTTACCCATGAAGTACATTCAAAGATCTATCAACCATAACGAACTTCTAAAGAAACAAATTATTTTGTTTTCAGTCATCACTATCAGACAGCAGCAAGCATAGAGATTATCATACAACCTAGCAAAGCATCTATCAATTGACTTCGCAGAAAACTCTTCAAGAACCCAACAATCTGATGTCAAAACAAATGAAAACATATCCTTGCACTAGTAAAGTCTTGCCTCAATACAGAACTCTCCGGTTTCAGGCTCTTTAGCTACAGTAGCTGTCAAACCAGCAGCTGATGATGATTTCCCTGAAGTGTAGACAGATCTTGGGACAAG
>JBBYHQ010007650.1:0-11197 GCA_038382645.1 Spergularia azorica | reverse complement strand
CCTATTTTGAATCCTATTGTTATATCGGCATTGCAAAGGGCTTTGATGCTGTTCTCCATATGGTGCCTGGTTTCATAAGGGGCCTAAAGAGTCCGATAACAAAAGACAAAACAACCAAACCGATATATAGAATTAGTGCCAGAAAGTTCACTCCATCAATGGCTAGTTACAGAAGATTTTGCTAAGCATACGAAAAGAGAAAACAATTCATTGGCACTGGTTTTGGCTCTTAAACAATCTTTCTGATACTTAAGCTGGACCCCTCAATAATGCAGGACTGATGCACCTAAAATGGCAAGTCAATTATATCTTACGTTGCGTATACTAAGATTATGTCTTACTACCTATAATAGGCTATTCCAAAAATGTCACAGGGTCTTATTGCACCTTCCACCTAAGGCGATTTTCTACAGATTAATTACATCTCAACAAACTAACTCCCTTAATGGAAACAGAAGATGAACTACATAAACTTATCTCCTGTAAGGTCCGAGTTTCTCTAAGTCAGGGCCACAGGATGTCACTCGACTCTTTATGGATCCACTTTCAATCCAAACGCGGATAATGATCTTAGTCCTAAATTGGTTGGGGGCTGGCTAAAGACTAAATGAATAAGACTCAATGAATGCCCAAAGAAAGAGAAAGAAGAAAACGGGTAAAATCAGTCACAAGAGGAACATACCCAATCATGGCAAGCAACAACTAAATGATCTGCTCCCTTGGTTCTGTTCCAGAAAGGGTATTTTGCTGCAATGGATTCTGTGTAGCTCTTCACAAATTCCCTCAATTTCGTTCGATTATGAGAATTGGGCACGTACAAGGCATACTGTAACATTCTTGAGCTAAAAGGCATATAGAAGAGGTGAGCCTTTTCTGGATCTTTCACTAAGAAATGCTTGTTTCCCTCCATCAGTTTCATAAACCATCCCTCTGAAGCATATAAACCTTTTAATATTGGTTGATGAAATATGGGCTTTGTTCCATCTTTATAAAAATACACTTTCAGTGTTTTTTCCATCAGTTCATAGCTCCTGTCATGCAATTGAACAGAAAATTCACAGTGAACAAAGAATTAAATGTCATTAACCTCTATAATCAACCCAGACATAAGTTCTTCAACGGGCAACAGTCGATAACGACATATCACTCCCCGTATGACGAAGAATCAGGAGCTAAAAGTTATAGTAGCACGATAAATGGGTGAGTATTTGTGAATGAGGCTGAGAATACAGTCCATACTCCATAGCATTAGATTTTCCCAAGTAATTTCAACTAGCAGTATTGCTTATGCAACATATTGTTTATATGCTTACATGGCAAATGGTGTTTTCCTATTATAGTGTCCTAATAATTACTGAACCTGTAGCTACAATGAATGAATTATTTCAAGCAATGGTGCAGAGCATATGCGTACAATTTTACTGAAAACGACCAAACAGTCTTTCTTATGGGACTCACCTTATAAATTTGGAAACATTTCTGAAAATAGGAGCATAAAGATCCTTGTCAACAAGAGAAGCAGGAGCACTGATAATCTTCAGCTTTGCATCAACGATTTCCTTGTCACAGTCACGGAGAGAGGACCATCGAGGTTTCTACTACATCACATATAAGATTAAGTTAATTGTTCATTCCTCCATTAAAAAAAAAGGGGGTACAAGACCGCTGTTAGTTAAGATTTCAGATCGACAAAGGGCATAACATACCATCCTACTAGATGAGTCTAGGTGAGACAATAACTTAGAAAGAGGTCGCTATACTTAGGATTAGGGTAGACAAAGGGTATAACGTACCATCCTAATAGATGAGGCCAGGTGCCGAGCCAATCTCCGATTCATCTCATCTGTGGATATTATTGATATTGGAGGATCTCCTGGTCTTACCTTCTTCTTCCTTCGAGGAGTACCCTTCACTTCAGCAACATTCTTTGAATCAGCAGAATCACTTAAAGGGAGTTCCTTTCCATTTTTAAGAAGTTCTGAATTCGCCTGAATCCAATTCTCAACAAGATTCTCATGTTCATCAAATTTGGAACTCTCATTCAACTCCAAAGAGTCCAAACTACTCTTCATTGAAACTAGAGGTTCTGATTCTGCAATTCGCTCAATGTTACCGTCATTAACTGAGTCCAATTGATAATTGTTTTTTAGTTTGTGATCCACAACTTCAGGAGCTAAAAACACAACAGGGGTTTCCTGATCCTTGCCTTCTGGTGATACAATGTCCTTTTCCACCCTACCAGTCTCCTCTAAACCATTACCACTTCTATTAAATACGTCAGCACTACTTTGATCACCTTCTTTTACAAAACCAACAAGACTAGAAGACTTAACCCCATCTTCCTTCTCTGACTCCACCGATAACTCTCCCGCCAAAATCCGATTTTTGACACCAAGCATAACTTCATTGTCAGGCAACAGCGACTTGATGGCATTTCCATACGGTAGCATACTCGACTGAAACATTAAATAGGTGATAGCAACCATACCCACTATTAAGATATACCTCCTAGTTTCAATCTGGCATAACTTTTGTAATTGAACAGAATACTCCATCTCCCTACAAAAACACAAATTTCTAAACTAAGCAATTGTCACTCACTCACTCCAATCATCTCGAAACCATTTCGACTAGCTTAGATCTTGCCAAACTTTTGTAATTGAACAGATTACTCCATCTCCCTACCAAATATCAATCTTCCCAAGTCCCAACTAAATACAAGTCACTCCAATCATCTCAAAAGTACGTCAACCGGGTCGAACTCGAATCCAAATTAACCTAACATCAAAGTAAGCGGATTATCAACAATTTCATTCATCACTTGATTAAATCAGCCAACCCCAATTCACTGCAAATTATAGAACCACCCAAAACATTGGTTTAATAACACATACTGGCAGTGGTAATAATCAGAATACAGTAAAATAATGATGAAAACCTAAAGTTTTCAGCATCCAATTTGTACAAACAACAACAAAACAAAAAAAAACAGCAGCCAAAGTATGAGAAAAGAAAATCTGGAACTTGGGTTTTCATTACAAATTGCACATTCAGCAAAAAAATTAGAGATTGCACAATTTAAAAGCAAATTGAACTTGAAATATGTAAAGTTCGAGTCTTTAGGATGTGGGTTTATGCTAGATGGCGTAATTATAAAGCAACAAACGCATAAATTCAAGAAAGAACTCACCTTTCAAGTTTCAAATGGTATGAGGATGAGAATCATGGTGTGTGAAAAGCTCAATTCTTTGGGATTGTTCTACTTTGAGATTTAGGGAGTGTTTTATGTTTTAAATATTGATATTGAAATTAGCTCAATTTGGAAATGAGCAAAATTGGTCCTAAACAGTCAACTTAAGTTTAGACTGGCAAAGCTGCTTTTCTGTAGCCAATTTGAAATATAATATTCACAAAGTCTTACAAAACTATTTACACAATTACACCGTGAATTACTAGTAGAGTTAGTGGGTGCGATTTTGGAAATACGGAGAACTCTGTACTTATAATGTTCTTATGGGTCATTTGTAAGTAACCTATGTGTGTGAATTCAACATACGAGTAAGGCTTGCGTGGAACCCCTATACCTTGGTTATGGTATGACCATTTGAGACACTAGGGTAATGTTATTGTTGTTACAGAATTGGTAGACCGGTTGTTGAAAGAACGATCTCAAAGGTCTAATTGTCTAGTTTACCATTTCGAAAAATTGTCTAATCGTGTACTCCGTTATAATGTGGTTTTACAAGTGAAATCTTCATGGCATCATATATAACTTATTACTGATTTAGTTCTTTTTCCTTTATGTCTAATTATCATATAAACAATGTATTGAGAAGGGTGGAAGCTGATCTAACAACCTGATTTAGCTCAGTTTTATTAACTTTTGTGTAATGCACACAGACACGCGCACACAAACAACAAAAACAAAAAAAGTTCACATTTTGGGTAATCCTCTCTACCTGTATAATCATCTTTCTAGTACTGACAAAGAGCAGTCCAATTCAGCTCTTATTTTTTAACTCCTACAATGTCAAAACTGGTATAAGTGACTTTTCCACAGAGCAGAGCCAAGTCGCTTTCAAGTCAACTGTCGGAAGTTTCATCGGTTTCTAGCAGTTCAACAGCTCCTACTGGCTCCTAGCCGTGACGTCTTATTGAACTCACCCTGTCTCCCAGCTTTAACCCCCAGTTCTGGTCTAGTACGAAAACATAGGAGACTGCTCTTGGACTGAGATGAAATCAGTCCTTCCTTCGTATGCCAGACCATAATGGAAAATCGATAAATGGGTTGATGCCCCTGATGGTGTGCTCGGGACTTTGATGTTACAGCATTGGTGAAAACTGCTTACAACAGGTGGTCAGCCATAGCACCATTCATTCTCACCTGAACTCTAAACAAGATAACTCCAATTCTTTACAGAAAACAAGAACAAATCTTGGTATAATAAGGTACGAAATTTGGCAACCAGCTGGAACAGATATCAGATTCATTTTGCATGATTGAACTGTAAACAAGAGAACTCCCAAGTCTTTGTGCATAAAGAACTCGTCTGACATGTAGCGACAGGCAATGCGTCACTGCACCAAACAAAGTGATCTTAGACCGCGATTCACTATACAGTTAACTTCTTCAGATCCATATATAAAATATGTTACTCCCTCCATTTTATTAGGTTCTTTGCATTTGGTTTGAATTCCTCTCACAGATTCAAACCAAATGCAAAGAACCTAATGAAATGGAGGGAGTACTATTCATAATTTACCCTCTCCATTGTTGAGCTTACTTTCTTCATTAAGTATATAAAAATATGCAACTTAAACTGACAAACAAATTCACAATTTACAAGGAAAAAGATGCATCAAAACTTACATATGTCTTTGAGAAATCCGGATTGGTTGATATAACCACTTGTTGCTAGTTAAAATGGCAGGCTGATGCCTGCAGCTCAAGAGCAGCAGTGTCCATGCAAACCTTTCTAAGCAGGCCTCATCTGCGAAACTCGGCTGTACCAAATTGAGTGAAGGATCATGTGAAACAAGTCATATTTTTCAGGAACTTTATGCCATATGAAATGTTGTTGCACCATCTTTACTCTTGAGTGCATCTCAATATATCTATCCTCAGGGATAGAAAGAAGAATGTTCCTCAAATTTGGAATGTCTTTCTCCGATATGAAAACGGCAAATGCCTCCCAATCCAGCACCTCAAAGAAGGGAGGCACGTAATTGTCAGAGATAATTACAGGAACGCACTCGTAGAATAGGGACTCCACCACCCGCGGGGTGTGAACCCCATATCCCCTTGCACAAATGCAGAACTTGCTGCTTTTCATGTACTCTCTGTACACTGCCTTTCCTTCCACATCCCGTTGCATGGGACCAGAGATCTTCATGTCAAATACCTTATTCTCCCAATACTGTAACAGCAAAGGACGCACATAACCATGCATCTGACCAGCAAAGAAGGCTAATATATCTCTCTCTGAAGATGGCTTGCCTCCAATATCTCTTGTAGGCTCATTTCCACTACGAACATAAGTTACAGGTACACTAACATCCCTGCCTATGGTGAACCCTCTTCGGACATTTGTATTACACAGTGCTCTGATGCAAATGCTCATATGAACCCTTGTTATTCGTGGACCCTATTAGATGATTGTTCGGTCAGTAAAATGAAAACCTTAAGTTCTACCTATTTGAAAATAAGCTAAAGCAGTTTAAGTGTCTACAGGCTACAGCTAATGACCCTAATGTGCAGTCCTGCATCATACTGAGAACTAGTTCGATTAAAATTTAAAACTCTGATAAATCAAACGTCATTAAGAAGCGAGCTGAAACCTAAGAGACCTCCACCACCAAATAAACAAAGAGGTGGACAAAATATTATTATGATCGTGATAGGAGTGGGAAAACATACCCAGTCATGACAAGCAACCAAAAAGTGATCTGCTCCGCCAGTTCTGTTCCAAAAGCGGTGTTTCTTCTTGATCAAATCCACATAACCGGAGAGATAATGTTCCAAGTCCTTCATACTATGATCATGAAGGGTGTTGCGCAGTAAGTTGGAGCTGAAAGGTAAGTAAAACAGATGCGCCTTCTTAGGGTCCCTTACAACAAACTGTTTACTCTTCTCTATGAGTTTCATGAACCATCCTTCTGCAGCATAAATTCCCCGTACCCTTGGCTGGTGAAATATCGGCCTTTCTCCCTCTTTATACACATAAATTTTAAGAAGACGCACCATCAATTCATAACTCCTGCAAAAGCAATCGTCAAAACTTCACAGGTGACTCCACAAGATGAAAGCTAATATCAATATGCAACTACCCTAACATCCTCCTTTTCTCAAAATCATTTGCAGAGGTAATGAGCCAGAATAGGCTGATTATGTTAGTGCCATATTTCCACATTTTTGTCCATATGAACCCTACACTAGTTAGCACCGATTACAGGTAATTTTAATACCTTTTGAACATAGATGCATTCCGAAAAAGAGGAGCATGCAAGTCTGGGAAGGTCCTTAGAACTGGGGCATTCTTGATTTGTAAGCTGGCAGACACAAGTTCACGATCACGAGGTGAAGACCATTTCCTCCTCTGATATCAGCCAAACGATATATAAGAGATCAACTTGTAAACCATCTTAGCTTCCTGAATTAAAACTCAAGAATCACACCAACATACCATAGAGGTTGATGCGGCAGCAGGGGTGACGCCATTAAGTAACATAGACGTCATTTCGGATAAAGTTATAGTAGCTCCCCTCATCTTCCTTACATATCTTTCAAGCATCAATGAATCATTCTTCCAACTAAGCTCCACGCCACTTTTCTTAATCCCAGTTCCCGACTCCAGGACCTGCTTGATTTTGCTCGATGGTACTCAGTTGGTTGATTGTACCAAAGTGTTCAATTCGGTACCTACTGATTCCCTTCTATCCACAGCTGAAAAGTCCGTGGAAACACTACCATTTCGAGAATATCCCTTATACTTTTTATTGACAGTCTCATTGCCATGAATAGCTGTTAAATTACTATCCACTGCATACAATTCCTTTACCACATCCCCCGAACTTCCAAATCTCCTCATTGACACTATATCCTTACCAACACTGACATCATTATCGCTATTTTCTTGATCAGACACAACCCCACTGTCCTCACCCTCGTCTCCCAAAAGTCAAAGGTTCTCACTACTGTTGATTCTCCAGGCTGTAAACTACTCCTAATTGGCAAAACTAATGAAGGCTCTTTACCAGGCGACGATTCAGAGAAGTATCTACCACTACCAGTAGGAAACGCCGAAAACTGATGCAAAACTATCAGGGCAGCTAAAGAAACCCATCACAGAAAGGAGCATTCTTCTGCTAAGAATCCCCAAATTCAAGTTTATGCCAGTCATTTTCTACCTAATCAAGTAAAACAAAATTAAACCTTAACAAATCCCTTATTTACTATTCGGTCAGTTTCAGCAAATAGCGCTCTCCAATTTACTCCATTGCACATAAAAGCAAGCTCCTGAAAGTCTGAAACAACAGCAGTTGACAAAGATAAAACCAAGTTACTACTAGTAGCGTAAAGTACAAGATTAATCACTCAACTTATACTATATCTCAAAAAAACATCTACTGTTACAAGAAAAGAAAAGAAATTCTGGAACTTGGGTTTACATTACAAGTTAGTAATCTGAAGAAAATGAACATTTTCAACACAACAAAAATATATTCCAGATTACACAATAGAAAATGCGAGCACTTATGCAATTTTATAGGAGATAATTGAACTTGAAATCAGCAAAGTTAGTGTCTTTAGAATGTGGATTTATGTTGATGGTGTAAAAATGAAGCAACAAACGCAAAAATTCAAGAAAGAACTCACCTTTCAAGTTTCAAATGGTATGGGAATGAAAATCATGGTGTGCTGGATCAGCTCAATTTGGAAATGAGCACTATTTGGGGTGCTTGCATAGTGAAGCAGTAGTTGGTCAATGGCTCGGTGCGATCCTATAAATAATTCGCTTCATGGGTCGTCATTTAGCATTTTCATTGTGATTTCAACGTAAGGGTAAAACTTGCGTAAATTCCCGTTTACCCAACTTATAATATGAGCATTTGAAACATTTGGGTAATATAGTTGTTGTAGAGTTGTACTTGGTCGAACGGTTGTGGAAATAAACCGTCTCAAATTCTCAATGGTTGTTTTCGATTGTCTAGTTAAGAGTTTAGACCAGTTAAACAACGATTTAGCAACTCATTTTGAACCTAAGGAAAAAAGAGATCCTACTATAATGTAAAATTAACACTAAACACTAGTAAAGTTATCACTAATTGTGAAAGTTGTAATGTGATTTTACACTACGTTATTTGAGACCGTCATATATGACTTACAGATTGTGTTTTTTTGGCCTTTATATGTAAGTATCATATAAGCATAGAGAAAAGAATACTCCGTGTTTATAGTAAATTTTCTATGGAGTGAACCACTCTAACAAATACGGAGTATATTTTATAACAGCTACTCGGGCATGAGATTAACCTATGGCGTGAGACAACCTTAACAAAGAATGATACGTGATTACATTCCGTTTCCGTTCCTTGAGAAACTAACCACATTAACTTTAGTCATTCATTTTACCATCTAAGGACTAATGATAACTAGTATTCTGCTTTCGGATCGTCTCATAGTGTCATATCATCTCATAAAAGAATATGTGATTGCCCCACATCCACAAGATCATCAATTATAGCACAATCAATCAGCAAGGAAACAAAAATCATTGGGACCAATTAGCATAGGGTGTGGAAAGAGGGAGAATTACCTTGAATTGAGCTTCAAATCCCGAGGCCCGAGCTACTGACTCACGTTGACTATCTCAAGAACTGGGTCATGGCCGGTGTCTGGGGTCGATGCTCTGTGTCTCTGTCTTTGGTCGATGAGTGTTAGGTGATGCATTGTGTTAGTCGCAACTTGCAACTCACAACTTGGGTCCGTTCAGTATCACTACCGTATAAGTTTAAATTTAAATGTTTTTTTTTGCCATGATAATCATATAGAAAATGACAACTAGAAATTGAAACCCATTTTTTCTGATTTTTAAATCGGGAGTTTGATTTTCAAAAAACTGAAAAATGAAAATAGGAAATGATACCAAACAGGCTCTTATATGGTTTATCAACTGTGTGCCCACTCAGTTTCAAAAAAAAAAAAAAAATTGTGTGCCCACTAGGCACATGTTATTAATTCCTTGCCTTATTTAAGTGAGATGTTCACTTGAAAAAAGAAAACATGATATTTTAAGGATTAATTGGGAATATCTCACACAAATATGGCAAGAAATTACATTTTTTCATGTATGTGGGCAGTGGGCACACAATTGAAAAACCGAATTTCTTTTATCATAAAATTGATCTCGCAAAAAAATGGTTTTATAAGGTGCGATATCGCAAATTTTCTTTCTTTTAATCTAAACTTATAACACGAGTCGGGGGTATGCAATACATATTTACCCTCACTACCTAACGAGTTGAGGGCATTGAGCCTTTGATCCAAGCAAGTGGTGCGGCCAAGCCCGAGTACTTACGACTCTCTAATCCAAAGCATATGTCCAACCAAAAGCCCAAGCCCAAATTCAATATCAAAACACAAACAACATTCGCGTGCTCTAGCGCCCACCACTAGCATTCATGCCACCAGTTGATGCGCATCACTCCCGCGTATTCACGATAGCGCTACCAACCACGGTCAACCGGCGGTAACTTCTCTCTCCCTCCATCTCCTTTTCCCTCTTGTTTTCTTTACACCACGTCCTCCGCCCACCCCTAAATTCACAGTCCCTCATCAAAATAGGTACAATCCAATTTCATTGCTCACCCTGCGGTTTCCGTAAATACTACACGATACGTACAATTCAACTTCATCGTGATCATTCAGGGCTTGTTTGGTATCGTTTTTTGTTTTGTTTGAAAACCAAAGTCTCGTTTAAAAAAAAATAAAAAAAAAGTAGTTTTCGTTTGTTATATGACTATTATGAAGGGAAAAAAAAATTCAAAGTTAATTTTGTAATTTATATAACTAAATTTTTTACGTAAAAAAAAATAAAAAAAAAAGTTGATAACGGAGTGATACCGAACAGAGCAGCCAAAAGCCCAAAACACAAAACAACCCTAGTATAAATATTATCTCAGAAATCTCAGAAATTCTCACTTCACAACAAACCGCCGTCGTCATCTCAGAAATTCTCTCACTTCACCGTCATGTACCTTTTACCAGATTTTAATGAACCTCTCCAGGAGCCGGTGGAGATTCCGGATCTCAATATCCGTCTCCCGGATCCCGATGAGGATGTGCCTGCTGTTCTTAACCCCCCTGCTAACCTTCCCCTGTCCATTCATATCTCATTTTTTTTTTACCATTTATTATCACTACTTTCTTTTTTATTTGGTGCTAATTTTGGCAAAACAAGATTTTACTCCTTCCAAGACAAATTATTCAATATAACGAAATCACCTCTATACAAGCTGCCCGTTGCCAGCTTGCCTAATTGCCCGTTAGTTAATTATGTTTTTTTTTTTTCGTACAAAGGAGCAGCTGTGGATCTACCAATTTCATTTGATTCTACGACAAATGGATCTTCCATTTAGTCTACAAGCAAGTAGTCACTAACATGACAACTTAAAAGTGTAAAAAGAAAGAGGAAAATCTCTTTGAATCCAAGGCATACTCGGAGGTATTCATTGTGATAGTTTAAGGTATCAGGTACGAGGCATCTTCCTACTCTTTAATTGTATTTGCTCTGCTCAGAGGTTTGGTCGTCTAGAAGTGATGTTCTCCAATATAATGTTATCACTTGAACAACTACGTCAAGTAGCTATGCAGAGCTCTGAGCGTCTTATCCGACTGTAACAACCCTAAATTTTCGCAATATATTTTAAGGAAAGTATAATGTCGTTATGCCACAATTGACTCATAAAGCCAATTGCAATTAAAAAAGTATTTTGATTATCTCAAACTACATACATTCAAGTATAAAGTTATACATGTATTATGTACTTCGTACTCCATATGAATATAGGGTACCTATTACAATGTGGACAACTCAAAATTAAATTTAGAGTGAATGTATTATTCAAACTTAGCAAATTCATTGTACTACTATTTGCACCACAAAAAACTAAAATTCATGCATAAACTCAATGTATA
>JBBYHQ010007619.1:0-11198 GCA_038382645.1 Spergularia azorica | reverse complement strand
GAGGGGGCGAATTAAGTCTTTAGGATAGCGAATTTACGCGCCTAGAAGCCTACGATATGTCATAATCAACCCCTATATTTCCAACAGAACAGAGCGAACCTGAACCTCTTGTTGAGCAGCAAACTCCCCACCACTCCCAAAAATCCGGTGGCAAAACCCGACATTATGACTAGATAGAACCATGGGTTTACAAGCAGACTATGATTGTTGTAATTGCATTTGTTGGGCAATAGATCTCCGCATAATCCCGGGTTGCCTATATATGCTGTTGAAGGGTCTTGGATTACCTGGAGTTGTTCTCCACTGGGGATCTCTCCATGAAGTTTGTTGTAGGACAAGTTAAGGCTGATCAAATAAGTCAGTGCAGAGATGCTGGACGGGATGGTACCGGAAAGATGGTTGTTGGATAAGTCAAGAGATTCTAATGAAGACATTTCGCCGATCTTTTCCGGAATCCTTCCTGTTAGATGGTTGTACGACAAGTTCAAACCAACGAGTCCAGTGAGGTTTGTTAGACCCTCTGGTATCGAACCCACTAAAGAATTGCACGAAAGATCTAAATCCACAACATATGGCAAATTATTACGAGTGTAGTATAGTGCTTGTCCTTTCAGAACCTCTGTGGCACTTAGGCCATATAATCTCAGGTTGCTTAAACGACTACGAGGGAGGTCCATGGCACTAAAGTTGCTAAAACAGAGAGGAATGTTCCCGGTCAGATTGTTGCTTGCAAGGTCAAGGATTTGAAGTGAAGGAAGTGAACAAAGTTGCTCTGGGATGGCACCCACAAACTTATTTCCTCGTAGCCGAAGAATTTTAAAATAAGGAGTGATGTCTGCATTCAAGCTTGGTATGCTTCCCGAAAATTGATTCTCACCAACATCCAGCATAAGCATATCTAAGGAACGGAAGCTTTGAGTAACATTCCCAACCAGTGCGTTGTTGTTCAATATTAAGATTTGTAAAGACGGAAGCTGACTGATAGACAAGTTAATAATACCGGACATGAGTGGGCATTGCGGGATAGACCCTGAAAACAAGTTATTGGAAAGATCTAAGCTTTGAAGCTTATGAGACAAGTTTCCGATTTTACCTTGAATATGATTATCAGAGAGAGATATTTCAGTCAAGCTCATGTTCCAAAACCATCGTGGCAATTCCCCTGAGATCCCGGTGTTGGACAAGTCCAACCCTTCAAGTTGTGTTTGCGATTTAATCCAACCAGGGAGTTCACCATCATCGATACTACAATAACCCATCTCAAGGTAACTAAGTTGAAATGGGGGACTCCAAAGAGAATCGAATTTCATGCTTAGACAATTGTCATATAACCATAAATCGTTCAAGCTTGAGAGTTTGGCCAAGTGGAAGTTGGAAAATACACCTTCAAACCGGTTTGACGATAGGTCAAGAGTTTGAAGGTTGTTTAGTTGTCCTAAGTTTTCTGGAATTGTGCCATTAAACATGTTACCTGATAGCCTGAGATATTGGAGGGAGGTCATGTTCCCCAAACCATTAGGTAAAGGCCCCCCTAAAGAGTTTCTCGCCAAATCCAGGGTCACAATCTCAGTTAAATTTCCGAGCTGTGAAGGAAGAACTCCACTGAGATTTGTATATTCCAACATAAGTCCCTTAAGATTTTTGAATGAAGCTATAAATCCTGGAAATTGGCTTCCTTGAAAGTCAATCCCACTCAAATCCAAGAAGTTCAAGTGCCTCAGTTCAATCAAACTAGGATCGATTGCCCAAGCTGTTAACTGGGTACTTGTGGAAACAGAAAGACTAGTAACGTGACCTGTAACATCATCGCAGTACACTCCAGACCAGCCACAACAATGCAACCCCGTCCACGACAACGCATCCCCGTCGCTTAAACTCTGCTTAAACTTTAACAATGCTTGTAGTTCTGCATCATGGCAGCACAAAACGAAAACATTCAAGTTTAATATAACTATGAAAATAACTTGGGTTTTAAGACATTTTATTTTACCCATCATCTTTCAATCATAGAATAAATAATTGAGGTTTGTAGGTACTGACTAAATAGTAGTGTTATTTATGAATGCATCGTCACTTTGTTCATCACCACATAAGCTAAAGCTCGACAACTTGGGACGTTCATCACCACACAAGCTAGTCTGATCTGCTAGTCGTCAATCGCTAATAATCCGTATTTGATTTACAAAATTTAATTTTTGGCAATTGCTAGAGGTCCACCGTGTAGATACAATTAATTTGTTTAAAATTTAACTTTAGTAGTAGTAACATTGAGCTCCTAGTAGTAAAATTTTGCAAGTGTGTAAAATTAGTATAAGAATATAGAGTTTTAAGCACCTACACTATAGACCTCGAACATTTATACTTAGATTATGCTAGAGGTATATAGTGTACTGTATACACATACAACTCACACAATTAATTTGCCTACGATACACGCGGCAGTAAAATGACTTTCTAACAAAGGATCTATCGCTATTCCAAAGTTGGCTGGCACATTGCACATTCCAAGATTGTGAATTAACTCATTTATAAGAATCTAGTAGCTTCATCGTTAGCCACATGACTTAAGTGACCAATTCATCACTTCTTCCAAATGACTTCATTATGACCCGTCATAACAAAAAAAAAAAAAAAACAAAAAACTTCATTATTATTATCAGCCAAATAACTCGGAGTGGAGTAATAATTTGATAGTTTCATTCGATATTAATTAGTAGAAAAGTCTAAAATTGTTGGCTAAAGTCAGTCAACCAAGTCTTCCACGGAGAATATCTATCATAGTCGTCAGAGGACATTTCCACTTCACTCATAGGTATATAACTGAGTTTCGGTTCATGAGATATTACGAGTGGTTGTATCTTGTGAATTTTAATCTTTCACTGTGCCTAAATGGTTGATGGACCTTAATCTGCAATTAAGTTCTAAATTTTTAAAAGGGAGAATTTATCGAATAGGAAGCTTTATAGAGGAAAGGTTGCGGACATATGACACATACATTAGCAAGATTGTCTCACTATGTCTCGTGGGTCGTAGTAATTGAAATATGAGGATGAACCTCAAGTGCATAATCCATTTTTGATTTCTTTTCTTGTGTTGCTTGGGTCGATAGCAGATCGGTTTTGCGAAATAATGCCGAAATTGATTAGTAGTTTAGATCAGTTCTATAAAACGTGTACAAATTGATAAGAGCAAGTTACATACACTGATGATCAATACCCGGCCTATAAAATGCTCTGCATGCTAGCTAATTTCTTAGCCTATTGATCATTACCATAACCTGCACATACAAGTAATCGGCGACGTTGCTGACGAGCTGGAATAGAATGAACCTGAACCTCCTATTTACTATAATTACCGAAGCTTTCAGGAATCTGCCCAACCAGTGTGTTGTTGTTCAATGCTAAGTATTTTAAATTTGGAAGTTGAGCAATAGTCTGAGGAATGATACCAGACAGTTTGTTGGAAGATAGATTAATATATTCAAGATTTGCAAATTTAGAACTCCAACAATCAGGAATTGTGCCAGAAAGCTTGTTTCCATCTAGTTTCAAGAAATTCAATGAGAAGCACAGAGATTGGCAGTGTGGGAGAGATCCAGTGAGCAAGTTATTGGAAAGGTCTAAAATTAGAAGTTGCTTATTATGAGAAAAGTTTCCAATTCCACCTTGGATATGATTACTAGAGAGATCTATATATTGTGAGCTCATGTTCCACAACCATTGTGGCAATTCCCCTGAGATCCCGGTGCTGGATAAGACCAGCCTTTGAAGTTGTGTTTGCGATTTGATCCAACGAGGGAGTTCACCATCATCGATACTACAATCACTCATGTAAAGCTCCCCAAGTTAAAATGGGGGACTCCAATGAGAATCAAACTTTAAGATTAAAGAGTTGTTATGTAAATATAAATATTGCAAACTTGAGAGGTTGGCCAACTGGAAGTGCGAAAATACACCTTCCAACAGATTTGACGAAAGGTCGAGAGTTTGAAGGTTGTTTAGTTGTCCTAAGCTTTGTGGAATTGTGCCATTAAACATGTTACCTGAGAGGGTGAGATATTGGAGGGAGGTCATGTTCCCAATCGACGGAGGGATTTGACCGGATATTATGTTATTCGAAACATCTAAGAATGAATATCAATGTTTTCAAGTCTCCTAACCAAAGTGGCAGAGCACCCTTGAAAGAGTTTGCGTGTAACTGAAGACTTTGTAGTTTTGTCATATTTCTAAGCCAGATTGGGATTGTGCCATTGAACGCGTTCCATGACAAGTCGAGACTTACTAAGGAGGTCATGTTCCTCAAAACACTAGGTAAAGGTCCCCTTAACCGATTTCCCTCCACAAAAAGGGTCTCTATCCTATTTAAATGGCCGAGCTGTGGAGGCAACACTCCACTGAAATTTGCATAGGAAATGTCAAGATACCGAAAATGTTTGAACGAACCTATAAATACTGGAATTCGACTTCCTTGAAAGTCAATCCCTCTCAAATCCAAGTACTTCAAGTGTTGCAATTCCATCAGAGAAGGATCCAACGTCGGGGCTGTTAAGTGGGAAACTGTTACGTAGACTGACGAAAAGTAGCCCAAATCAAGACGAATAACGTGACGTGTAACGTTATTACAAGCGACTCCATGCCAATGACAACAATCCATCCCTGTCCATGAAGAGAGTATATTTGAAGGATCACTTACACTTTGCTTGAATTTGGACAATGCCTCTCGTTCTGTGTCATGGCAGCCCACGACGAAGCCTAGATACGCATTCTGTGCCACCAAGTTGAATACAACTACCAAAATAATTTGGGTTTTAAGACATGTTTTACCCATTATTATCTTGATAGAATAATAAAGAAAAATTCTAATTTTGAAAGAAAAAAAAATTTGATTTCCTTGTAGTGTATATTTTTCCGCTTGTATTGAGATGGTGGGAAGGGATATACTACTGATGATAATTAATGACTATATACTAGAGCAATTTATAAAGGCATCACCCCTTAGATTGGTACTATAAGCTAGCTTGACTGCTATCGAAGGATCGAGTATCAAGACTTGACAAGCTTAAATAAACTCTTTTCATAAATCCCACGCACATTATTCAACACTAGAGAAAAAGCAATGTAACGCGTTTGACGGCCGTGATAATGACTAGGAAATGGTTGTTTACACATAATAAGAAATTGACAAGATTTGTACTACATTGTTCTTGAAAACACAAACGGGTCTGGCCACATCCAAAGGAGGATAAAGAAATCCCACTTAATATTGCTATTGATTTGTCTAGGGGAAATCTAAATTTAGTAGAAAAGTCTAAAATTGTTGGCTAAGTCAGTCCACCAATTAAGTCTTCCATGGAGAATATCTATCACAGTCACAGGACATTTCCACTTCACTCATATCTTATAGGCATATATATATATATATATATACTTGAGTTACGGTTCATGAGATATTACGGATTGTATCTTGTAAATGTTAATCTTTTTCTATGCCACAACGGTTGATTCACCTTAATCTGCAATTAAGTCTTAAACATTATTTTAAGGGAGAACTTATCAAACACGAAGCCTTATTGAGGAAATGTTGCGGACATCTGACACATACTTTGGCAAGATTCTCTCACTATGTCTCTCACGTCGTAGTAGTAATTGAAAAATGCACTGTAATAATTAGTGTAGGCAGTAGACTAACCTTCTTATTGATCGCCCTGGATGAGTTCAACAGTAGGCCGACCTGGCGCACGCACAACAACCAATACAAATTTGAGTTTCCTTGACAGGCCGACCAAAGAAGCTTACAATTACCCGCATCTTGAATTGGCACTCATAATTTCACCTGCGTGCACTAAATTGAGCATAACTCCTCATTTAAAAACTTAGCCCAAATAATAATAATAATAAAACGAAAATCAATGATTTACAAGTAGTAAATTGAATAGAAAGCAACGAACTTTGGAGAGAAATTGAGTGCTGATCTGAGAATATTAGAATGTGAGTAAATTAAGGAGAAGGAGACGTAGTGAATGTTGGTCTTGGCTGGGCTTTAATTATGATGTATTGGGCTTTAATTGTGATGTATTGGGCTTTAATTTTGATGTATTGGGCTTTTGGAATAAGGCCAAAACATTAGGCTAATTAATCTAACCAAATGATCATTAAATTGACGTAAAAAAAGAGGATTGCTAAACGCAACCTAAAAAATGCTAGCGTAACCTATTTTATTAATTTTTCTTCCTATATTACCCTTAATGATCTACTCTTCTTCATAACATAATTAACCTAAAGAAAAAATTTCAACAACATGAAGTAGAGATTACGACTCCAACCTAATCAACATTTCAAACATCAAGAATACATATTTGGAGTTTCCGAAAGCATTTCTTCTGCTGGGTTACATAGGAGGGTAGTTTACTACTACTTTGCCTTTTTAAAATAATTTGTGCAGTACCTATCGTTTGCTTAATTAATTTGGTTGATTTGGGGGTTTGCTTAGGGGAAGCTTTGTTATTTCAAATATATAAAGATGTTGACGTAAACAATCGATATCAACTTCTTGTCTAATTTGACCATAATGAATTCGATTGGCAACGGATACCCCCATGAATTTACCTCGATTTAGCAAAGAACAATTGATATCAATTGTTGATACTAATTTAGTAAGATGTTGATATCAACACTGGAGGATAAAAATTTAACAAGAACAATTGGGGTAGCGGAGAGTGAAGAATGCCGGCGAAAAACGACAATGGAGATACATTATCGATGAAAGATAAAGAATAGAGGCTAGCAGTACTCGCGTAGGACAAATTTGGGGTTTGTGGTATTTGTGTTATTTGATGTGGTTATGGGGGTATAATGGGAATTTTACTAGGTAACGTTAGTAAAAAAAAAATGTTGCGTTTAGCAATCATGTAAAAAAAATGATCATATCATTAGATTGATCCCAACACAGTGTTGATCATCAGAAATTTCTGGTGGTGTTTGTATACCTCTCGATGTAAGTGGTATTCGACAATTATATAGAATGACAATTATGTATTCTCTCTCAAGAAAAAAAAAGTGCATGGAGATTTGAGGGGTGTGAATAAAATTAGGGATGGTCTAAATACAACAAAGAAGAATGCTAAATACAACAAATAAATAAATTTTATTCCCAAATTAACCTTGCAACTCTAAAAAAACAATAGACAAGTTTTGTTGATTAATCAAGCAGATAGTCGAATGCAGACTTGCTCCTCCCATTGGCTATTCCTTGGCCACTCCATTATCTCCCCTCCATCTTCAACAATCCTCTGCAATGCGGAAAACTAATTCACTTACCCCATCGGCTCCAAAATCCGAACCCCTGCCCTACCCCGTCGGCTTCGATTTCCGACCCCCTACCCTATCCCGTCACCTTTAATTTCCTACACCCCCCGTCATCTCGAATTCCCGACCCCCCCTACCCTCCCGTCGGCTAAAGATTCCGACACCCTCCCTTCCCACCCGTCGGTTGGAGTTTCCAACTCCCAATCTCCTTGTTGACTTAAACTTTGTACCCCATTTCTTACTACCAAAAACATGATCAATATTCAACATATTGGCAGTGATTTATGAATTACTTGTTCTCAACTTAATTTGATTGGAACGTCATTCGGAAGATGTAAGTATGTACTCCTATTACTATCAGCAAAAAACTTTTAGCTACTATTGCAGCTACTATTTCAGCTTTCAGCTACTATTTCAGTTAGTTTTACCAAACATAGCCTTAACTCTTTTTATTGTTGTATTTAGACTAACTGTAAAATTAAACTATGAGAAACTTGATCATCAATTTAAAGTATTGTGTGAGACTATCTCATTCGTTTTTCTATAGTGACCTCTTTCACATTTCTAGTGATCATTATACTTCTTTTAATGATTGGTTTAATCACTACAAATGATGCGTTTCAGTTCTAAACTAAAGTAAAACGATTATAAAGTAGTCTAACAGAAATGTACTATGACACCGTCTCATACCAGACTTTACTCATATATTCATATCAACCCCTAAAAAAAAGAGGTTGTCCAGTCATAACCACAATACCTAATACGCAAAAATTTCATATGGTAATTCAAAAACTCAATGGAAGGTGGTAAACGGAGCTACCTCAAATCATCGACCACAATCTGATCAAATTATTGAGGCAAACAGATGTGTTGCTCTACGTCATTTCAATCATCGTACTCTAAATACTCCATGATTCATGATTGGTATAGCGTTAATTAAGAAGCTGTCAAAGAAAAGTAAACACAACTTAATCCTCCTCTCATAAATCATTTTCTTAATAGCTTGATAAAAGATAGTGCTAATCACTTTGACAACTTTACACGCAAATATACACAGATCTAACCTACATTATTCATACTTATATTATATAGTTATACGAGTACGGTACAAATACTAGTATACTAGTATTTCACAAAAACTAGATTTATTGCGCTCTAATTATTTTCCATTCAACGGATTAATGCTCATCACTCTCCCAATTTTACACGCAAATACACGGATTTAACCTGGAGTGCATTTATGCTTAAATAGTTATACTAGTATCCTGATTTCACAAAGACGAGAGAGAATTGTTGCGCTCTAATTAATTTCTCATCCTATTGATCAAAATGATTGAGGTACATTGATAGATATTTCTATGACATTTCACTCAATATATATTGTACTCCAAATCCATGATTAGTGTTGCGTTTTGAAGAAGCTGTCAAAGAAAAAAAAAAAAACACCGTATACCATAAGAAAACGACCAAAAGGAGAGCACAAATTGTAATCCTCCCCTCACAAATCACTATCTAGTGCCCCATCCATTTTAATGAAAGATAGATAGTGCTCTGTTTTGTTCTTATTAGAACATGCTTATCACTTTCACATTTTACACGCAAATAGACAAATCCAACCTACTTGATCGACTTATATGTCGTGCCATGTTCCTCATTGTTGTACCATGTCCACTTAACAAAACACGATTTATACGCAAGTAATAATAATTTATAATACGGAGTAGTTGTAATATTTGTTTGGGCGTGGAAATAGTCGTTCTCTCTAAACAAAATCGAGTTTTATTGTGCCCTAAATGTAAAATGTTGTGAGTCTAACTATATACACTAATTTTTGGGACAAATTACGCTGAAAGAGATCGATTTTATCGTTACTTAAAATTTAGTGTATAATTCTTATCCGCGAGTTTTTTTTTTTTTTTGTATTGTAATTTGTCTATATTAGTGTGTATTATTTCGAACCTCACTTATCATCATTACTTCAGGACCGCAAATATCTTTTCTTTCATGTATGGCTCACCCAACATTCCTGAGCCAAACACTCTTG
Source organism: Spergularia azorica (assembly GCA_038382645.1). NCBI lineage: Eukaryota > Viridiplantae > Streptophyta > Magnoliopsida > Caryophyllales > Caryophyllaceae > Spergularia > Spergularia azorica. The sequence continues at coordinate 1,850 of JBBYHQ010007619.1, read as the reverse complement.
TGCTTAGCTCTAGTACTACTTCTTGGTAGTAAAAATGGCGTCACTAAGCAAGTAACTAGTGTAACAAAATCACTCTCTTTCCCGGAGTTTAGCGTATCGAGTAACCCGAAAATTGAGCATGAAGTTAAGCTCCTTGGAAGTGCTAAGCTCTCGGAAGACAAACGGAGCATCCAAATACCCGATACTTCAGAGACGGATGATATCCGACACCAAGCTGGACGGGCTATTTACTCGTCTCCTATTCGGGTATTTGATCCCAATAGCAAGACTCCGGGTTCATTTGATACTACGTTCGCTTTTCAATTCAATAACCATACTTTCCCAGGACATGCTGAGAATCCAGGGGAGGCAAATCAAGGAGGTAAGAACAATCAATCCCCTCAATTTTCTATGCTAAATTTGCGAGCCAGTTGTTGTAACATGCGTGAGCTAGTCAAATATTACGCGAAATTGCCAATTAGTTTTAGGATAGAGGATAGATATATACACGTTTTACTATGTATTCACTTTGCGTATCTTACAAAATGTTCTGGCTCACTGAAAATTTAGCAGTTTCTTAACTTTACATTTCCACCAGTAGATATAAGACTTGTTAAGGAAGATTTGCTGATAAAAGTGACAGTAAAATGGACTGTAACTATGCAGGAAGTGGACTAACATTCCTGATTGCGCCGGATGAGTTCACAGTAGGCCGATCTGGTCCATGGCTAGGAATGCTTAACGACGCTTGTGACGAAAACTACTACAAGTTTTTCGCTATAGAATTCGACACACGCCAAAACCCGGAATTTGGTGATCCGAATGACAACCATATTGGCATAAACTTGGGCAGCATAATTTCCAATTCGACCATCAATGCCTCAGACTATGGTCTAGCCTTTGAAGATGGGTCAGTCCACCATGCTCGGATCACGTACGACGGGTCTAACAAAAGGATGGACATCAGGGTCGGGTCTAACCTCGAAACTTCGTTAAAATCAGTGTTTTCTGATGACATTGATCTTAGTCCGTTTCTCAATGAGTACATGTTTGTGGGTTTTTCTGCTTCTACAGGGAACAAAACCCAAATACACAACATTCTCTCTTGGAACTTCACCTCTAAAACCCCGTCGAATCTCCGATTTCCGGGGGCCGAAACTTGTGAGAGTAAGCTCTTAGTTGGGAGAGACAGAGTTGAGGAAAACAGTAGCTTGCCAATCAAGAAAGAGAAACCATCTACCACTTTTCTTATATTTGTTTGTGTTGTACTTCTCTGTTTTGCTATCTTTGTCACCCTATATTGCAACAGCAATAGGCCGACTTCTGATAGTGGGTCCGCCTTCCTCGAGATGCCGGAAAAAAAGCACCGGCCAAGGCCTCCGAACAAGCCCCGGCGGTTTACTGCACCGGAGTTGTCATTGGCTACTAAGGGTTTTAGTGAGTGGGAGGTTTTAGGGAGTGATTTGAGTGGGGTTTTGTACAAAGGTACCCTGCCTAACGGGTGCCACGTGGCAGTCAAGCGGTTCTCCGTTCAGTTCCTGAGCACCCTGAGTATCGACAGGAGGAGGTTCTTGAAGCGGGTTGGGCCGTTGAGCCGGGTGAGGCACCCGGGTTTGGTGCCTATCCGAGGTTGGTGTTATGATCATAAGGAGTTGATGGTTGTCTATGAGTACGTATTTAACGGATGCCTTGATAAGTGGTTATTTGGGGTAGGAGTTTTACCTTGGAGTCGGAGATTTAAGGTGGTAAAAAATATCGCGAATGGGTTAAACCATCTACATTCGCATCAGTTGACTCACTGTAACGTTCAAGCTAGCAGTGTCTTCCTAGACGTGAGCTTCAAGGCCTTACTAGGCGATTTTGGACTAGGT
>JBBYHQ010007598.1:0-11200 GCA_038382645.1 Spergularia azorica | reverse complement strand
TATCTTGATGTATTTTTTTTGGATAATAAACCATATAAAAACACGGCAGTACTAAGCCACTGAGACGTTCCAATGCTCCACCATGACCATTCTCTCCCCTTGATTATATTCTAACCACGTTGGAAAACAACAGTCTATTAGGCAGATACCTACTATTTATGTATGGCAAACTAACAAAACTAGTTACAAGTTACAACAGTCCAGGGATTATCGTTTTTCACGCACCCTGGGGCATAAGCCCTCCCCTCACAACAAAATTTCTGCATATATAAGCTATCATCATAAGCAACAAAAAATTAAACTCTGTTTCTCCCAATTACCAGACAGAGCTAAAGGATGCAACAAATTGGTTACAAAAAAATTCACAATTTATAGCATGCATAAATTAGAGTACTGGTCAAGATCTTACAGGAGCAAGAGACAACGCCCTCAACATCAAAAGGGCACCACCAATATCCAATACGAAGCCAGATATCCAGGCTGTGTTGAATAAATATGCTCTGATCACCTAAATAGATGTAAGATAAAAGAGAAGTTATCCACCAATGTTTGATTATAACAGGAAGAAAAGTTTTGCATCAGCAGTTCACATCTCACCACATCAAATCAGCAATCAAAGGTCAAGACTAGATATGGAACTAGTCCAAGGGCCGCATACTCGCATAACATATTTCAGTTGTTTTCTTCTCAGTTCTCCCTAGATCAAATGTTTTCAGGTGTATAACAGAAAGAATATACAAGGAGCCGAAAAGAATGTACACATTTTGGTGATCTTGACAGCATATAAGATCATAAAAGGGGAGGAGGGTATCCCAAATTACTGATAAGGGTTTGGTTATGGTACATAAAGGAAAAACGAGAAAGATCAAGAACCCGGAAACATAAAATAAAACAAAAGGAAAGTTAAAGATAACGAACCACATCTTCAAATTTCCACACTGATCCAGAAAGAGTACCTAAAGAAGGTCTTTCAGCAGACTATATTAAAATTTTAAAAATGAGAACCGACTTGACACTCTTTTAATCTGTTTCAAGCCCATCCTTTACGGGTATAACGACTCCTATAAACAAAGATTCGATACGCAGTGCAGCGATCACTAACTCATAACTCATAAGTAGTCCCAGAGAAACCATAATTAGCTCCAAGAGACGAACGGGATCACTATGAAAGGTGCACTACTCCATCACCCCAAACCCACATGACTAGTGGTTCTTATCTTTAGAATCGAAGAAGTGCTCACCAAACACAAAAATAATGGCGCAACACTAGCCTACCAACATTGTACACGAAGATGATCAGGACATGATGTCCCATCGGAACATATCCATGGTGATCCATCATATACAAGTAACTAAACACATCATGACCTCTGCTCGCATCCTTAGTCACACAAAACGTTCATTATTCGCCACGAATGCAACAGTTGTAGACAGCCGACACACAAGAGTACAGTATAGCTAAGTAGCATCAATATTTCACAACTCGCCACATCAAATCAGCAATCAAAGGTCAAGACTAGATATGAAACTGGTCCAATGGTCGCATCGCATAACATATTTTCAGTTGTTTTCGCCTCAGTTCTCCCCACATCAAGTGTTTTCAGGTGTATAACAGAAAGAATATACAAGGAGCAGAAAAGGAGTGTATACATTTTGGTAATCTTGACAGCATATAAGATCATAAAAGGGGAGGGGATATCCCAAATTACTCAAAGAGTTGGGTTATGGTAATCAAGGGAAAATGAGAAACATCAAGATCCTGAGAACATAAAATAAGACTAAGGGAAAGAAAAAAGATAACGAACCACATCTTCAAACATCCATACTGATCCAGAAAGAGTACCTAAAGAAGGATTTTTAGCAGACTATATTAAAAAATAAGAGAGAGAGAGAGAAAAAACTTGACACTCTTTTAAACTATTTAAAGTCCATCCATTAGGGGTATAAGGAGTCCTATAAACAAAGATTCAATAGGCAGAGTAGCGAACACCAAGAGATGAATGGGATCATTATAAAAGGTGCACACGACTAGTGGTTCTTATCTTTAGAATTGAAGCAGTCCTCACCAAAAACACCCAAACACCCAAGGCTAGCCTACCAACATTGTACACGAAGATGATCTTGACATGATGTCCCATAGGAACATATCCATGTCGATCCATCACATACAAGTAACTAAACACATCATGACCTCTGCTCGCATCCTTATTCACATAAAACGTTCATTATTCGCCATGAATGCAACAGTACAGTATAGCTAACTAGTACAGACCACTATATTTGATCACAATGTTTAGCCTATTGTCCCATAAATTGGCATCGCGGACATTGAAAGCGCAGAGCTGCACAAGTATCAGTCAAATTACGATTAACAGCATCTTATGTCGCGCTTCGGCCAAATTACAACACCAAACCCCTATGACCCAACAATGTGCTCCCACCATTACCAAATTCACACCCTTAAAATTCCACATTCACTTCAAATCTTCAATCCAAGAAAACCAAAACCCTCTTGTGTCTCGACTATATAACAGTGGTATCACATCACAATCACATCACATCACATATGATCAAGTAATTTGACCCGAATCTAAGAATCAACCCACCACCAAAAAAAACAACAAATTAAAACAATCAAATCAAACAATACCCAAAAGTGGAAATCAAGAAATAAAAGATGAAATTTGCATAAGAACAAATAATATATTAAAAAAAAAAACAATGAAATGAAATGAAAAGAAAAGAAGAGTACTTTGAGTTTGAGAGAGAGAGGGGGCAAAATGAGGGTGCCTTTCTTCTGCAACACTTTTCCGATGTTGTTACCAGCTGTTGCCGCCAACGTTAATGCCAGCGATTCCCACATCTTCAATTTCTTGATTTGGGTTTTCCTCTCTCCTCTCTCCTCTCTCTCCTCTCTCTCCTCTCTCCTCTTCAATGGAGTTGTAAAACTCGATGTGGGTTTTTGTTGTTGAGGAATGGCGTTTTCTGCCCTAAAGTTTTGTTTCAAAGGCACCTTTAGCTTCCCCAAACTCGCAACAACTCACCCTTTCCTTCAATTTTGTGATTTTGTCCTAATGTTTTTGGGTTAATGGGATGGCTCTAATGTATTTTCCTTGGGTTTACAAAATCTACTCAAAGTGTGTGATCTTGGTACATTGATGATTTATGCATTGTGCGAGATGTGATGATTCATTCGTTGATGATTCATAATTAATTGTTGAACATTTCAATCATTTCAGCATTTGATTATGAATTGAATCGAATTTATTTATGAGTACGAAGGATGGGGTAATCACAAAGTAAAATAGTAGTAGAGTAGAGAGAATATATATTGTGTGTGTCCAAAGTCCCTTGATTATGACAAATGAGGGGTATTTATAGGGAATGTCAATAGTCCGAGGAAATAAACCAAGGTACCCCTAATCAATCTTGACCCTTCATTCAACCAAGATCTAATGGCTAATACCTTTTAGGATTTGAGAGTATCACATTGGGCTTTTTCCAATAAACATTTTCCTTAAGTGTTGTGACCCATTTACAAAATGGGTACCAACAGTTACCTAGTTTGTAAATGAGAATTTGTTTTGTTAACATATTTGTATGTAAGATCAAAAGGTCGATCCAATTATATCTTTTAAAGTTACCAAAGTTCTAAACATATATACAATGGTGTATTGACATATTCGGTTAAGATGAGCCCATGAGGGTACGTGCACAATAGATTTCAAATTTATATTTATTTCCCTTCTTTTTATTATTAACTTTTGAGTCTTGTTATACCTAAATAAATCAACAATAATAATTTATCTTCTTAACAATAGTGATGTCAATGTCGTTTAACGATTACATTACAGGTGATCACCGTCTGATGAGAACCACGTGTGTGTAGTGGATAGAACGAGCTTAGAGAGAGAGAGAGAGGGGGGGGAGTGTGTGTGTGTCATCTAACGAGATGGATGGAGAGAGAGGAGGGGGAAAAAGAATCATCAATGTAGTAATTACGGAGATAAAACTTCTAATTAACCTCTAATCTTACAGGTGCGGGAAAGGCATTTATGCATATCTTCACTTTTGATTGGCCTCTAAAATATGTTGGTATGTGCTGGTGGATTTGGAATGGAGAAATAACGTGGTTTTTCCGTTCCTTGGAAATTCACATTGATCTATCTATACTCGTTCTTGCAGCGCTGTTTTGACGAGACGAAGAAACCTGGATAAGTTCTTGATTCTTATTCCAAATCCAGGGATCCCGCGCGAAGTTCAGGTATGGTGGAAAACTGCACCACATTGGCGGTCATACGGAATATAGATGGTGCATGTAATCAGGTCAGGCGAGACGAGGAGGAGGTGTTTTCCATGATGACTCGGGAAACTTTGTCCTTGCTTTTCTGTCTAGCTACTTATGGTATTTGCACTTCTATGAGGGCAAATTTATTAGCACGCGATCGGGAGGGTGGTAAGAGAAGGCTCGGCGCAATGGTTTTGAGAAGCTACTAATACACATGGATAATGCAACTTTGTGTGGGAATGATAAATATAATGATTAAAAATGAAGTCGGGAAGTCTAGGTATTATTGTGAAAGCTTGCAAGGATATGATCACGCAGGGTATAGTAGCAAGGTTGTACAAATCGAGCATACTTACCAAGAAGCCAACAAGGGAGCTGGTTGCTTAGCAAATCGAGGAGCGGATCAAGATTAGAAGCTCATCATTCTTTAATACTTCCTGACGAAGCTATAACTCATACTTCGGAGGATATTTTAGGGGTCTCGAGGCCTCGTTTAGTTAAATGGTAATTGTACTTTATTTTTCGGATTTACACGCTTGTAGTAACAAAAAACCGGCAAGCACCGTCTAATGAGATCCGTACATGTGCGTAGCGGATTAAACAAGTTTGCGTGTGTGTGTGTAACACCTCATAATTTTTGGGAAATTAAATAATTAAGGGTGTTACGTTTTATTATATATATTCGATGACTTAGTTAAAGTTTTATTGGAATTCAGTGAATTATTATGGGATTTCTAGTTACACAGTCATTTTAAGAGTATTTGATTATTACTTATCTAGATTTAGATCGGGTTTGTGGATCACCCAAGTAGTTAAGCCCAAACCCGAGTCTACCCTCTCACTATTTTATGTAAAGGAAAAAACTCTTCCTTTCATTCCCCTCAATCTTTTCGGCCTCCTCATCTCCCTTGCCTCTCGTATTTTCCACCCGCATAAGTTTCCAGCACAGCTACGTCAACTTAAAACACACACAACTCTCAGATACAATCTTCGATTAATACCTGGTTGGTGGCGTTAGAATCGTGCTTTCGATACGAATCCAGAGAAATGTAGATCGTGCCAATATTTCACCGGATGCTCCCTGTAGAGGTGTTTTAGTGGAGTTATGTCTATCTACCCGAGAACTGTTCCGCCCCTCGGTATTTTGATGATTCCCGTTGACTCCTAAAGTATTTTAGGATGATATTTTATGGAGATGTTCCTAACTATATTTGTGACAACATATCCAAAATTGGTAAGACTTATATTTGTGTATCAAAAGTTATATTATAATTCGTGGGTAAACCCTAATTCATGTGTATGGTTCAGTGTGAGATTGATTCCCGTTGATCCGCTTGGAGTTTGTGGACGAAATTTGGAGGAGACGTTGCTGAATTAATCTTTTATGACATACTCAAATTTGGTAATCAACCGATTTCGATCTTAATCGCCAGTTATGCCTATTTCTTTGCTACTGCCTTGATTTGGGTTCTTACTTAATTGGTGTCGTTTGTGTTTGTGTAGTTTGTAATTAGGCTTGATGGCGTATAAGATTATGATTCATGGCTTAAGGAATTGGGTATGATTTATTATGAGAAAGATGATGTTAGAGTGAAAATGAGAAAATGGATTAGCGTTCAAGGTAAGAACGTTGATCATCTTAATGTTTAAGCATGATTCCCAATGTCGTTCTCTTGAACTTTCGCTAATCATCTCCTATTCATTAATTGGTTTTCTAACCATTATCGCTTCATAATCAATCGTTTATATGATACATATGTTGTTTCATAACTATGTTGCTCATTCTCATTGAGTTTATTATATATTGTTTCCGGCTACGACCGTTTATAAATTGAAGGAACGCATACACAAAAATAATGTACTAGAAAGATAAAGGAATGAAATAAATATTGTGACCCCATCTAGAGGGACGAACTTTGCGCTGTCACCATGTCCAATGGACATGTTTCGTTTACAACCTCTGATCAAGGTACATTTTCTAGGTTGGAGATCAGCTACCAACCTCCTAATTGACTTCCTCCTAGATGGGAACTCGTCCTACTGGCTCGTCTAGCGAGGAGTGTGCACACTCGAGTTTTTAGGGTAGTTTTAAAGTAACTCTAGATGTGGGATGGCTTGGGGTAGGACCCTTGTCCATACTAGGGACCTGACGAAGGCCCTATACGCTCATTACGAAAAGAATGCTCGAAAGCCAAATAATAAACTTAGCGAAATTGTGACCTGTCGGTCGTGAATTTTGGCTACTGTCTTAGGCACGACTCGTGCCCAGCCGAGCACGACTCGTGCTCGGCGCCTCCGCGCCTTTTCTTTGTTTCTAAGCGCGGTTCGTTTCTTTGATTGACAGCTACGCTCCTTAATGGCGCGTATCTTAACTTACCTTATCATATTAAATTCCATTGCTTAAACTTCTTACTCAGCCTGTGCTGATGTTTTTCGTTTTGGGTTGTGTCCCTACCCTATTTTGGGGCCTGTGTCATCCTTTGATGGCGCAGTTGGCAGGTTGTAGATTGAGATACATTATATGGCTGAAGCGTCATTGCATGCTGGGCATTTCTTACGAGTCATCAATCATTTATGTTGGGAAAGATTTGTAGTTTATCTTTTTAGTTTGATTTCCGATTTGTAGACTCAGCTAGAAGTTTTCCGCTGTCATTTATTCTTTTGTATTATTTTGTTATGAAGTTTGTTTTAAATTAGCCTTGCCGTTGACTTGGTAGTCAATGGCGGCATAACAATCCTTTATTTTTGTATTTAAAGATAGCGAAAATTTAGGGTTGTTACAGTGTGTGTGTGAAAGAAAGAGAGAGCGAGAGAGAGAATGTTTCATCTAACGAGATGGACAAATAAAAAGGAATCATTGAGATGGACGGGGAAAAAGAATCATCAATGTAGTAATTAGGGAGATATAACTTCGAACTAACCACTACTCTTATGGCCTTATGGGTTAATGAAGGGCATTTATACATATTGTAATACCCCATATTTCAGAGGAAGATTGTAAGAGAATAAGGGTTCATATGAGGTGTTTAAAAAGGATTGTTAGTGTTAATGATACCAATAAAGCCGACTTTCGTTTTAGGAAGCCCATGTGATTAGAAATCTCCAGTTAAGCGTGCTTGTTGGGGAGTAATTTCAGGATGGGTGACCTCCTGGGAAGTTCCCAGGGTGCGCACGAGTGATGTCAAAATGCGCCGGAAGGACCCGTGTTGGTCCGTGGGGTCAGTACACAGCCTGACAAACTGTCATAGGTGACTACTTTTAGTTCAGGCGATGAGTCGGGGTCTTACACACACACACACACATATATATATATATGTTCACCTTTGATAGGAGCGTAGTCCATTGTGATATCACCACACATAATAATGAGTGTAATGAATCGGCTCACCTTAAATTTGGTCTGGATAAATATGTAGCTTTGTTTTAGCATCTACCCAAAACCAATATTCCATCGACAAAATTTTACTTCATAACGCAATTTGATGTCAACATTCTCCAATTCTTATATCGTAGGGTATATTCAAATTTGGTCCCCTTAAACGTTTTTTATGAGCATTGACAAGAATTCGATGAGCACTTGCTAATGTTTCGATGAACCATAAAGTATATTTAACATTTGAAAATTACTCACTGCGTTCGCCTATAAAATTTCTATTTTCCATTTTTAGATGTTCAAAACTAAACGTCCTACTTGAAATCATTCTTTATTTGTAAATGTAAAGACCAAGATACCCCTTAATTATTGCTTTGTTGATTAAAAAGGCAAGTTGACAACCCCTATATTGTAATTTCACATCAAGTGATCCTCATAAACCCATTTTTATTCCACTTTTCTAAAAAAACTTTGTAGCGGCCCTATGTGTTTTATAGATGAACGGAGAAAAGGGAGTTATATTAAAAATCATTTAATAACATTAGCAAAATATGCTTATTAATCTATGTGTCCGTGATCAACAACAAATGACGTTGCTCAACAAACTACATTCATTGCTCATCAAATCTATTGCACGGGGTACAAAAATGCCATATATGATATACCCCTAGAGGTACAGCATAATATAATGTCCCAACATTCTCAAGTAGGTTTGAATATTATGATTTACAATTTGGGGCCCGATGTGGAATTATAGGCCAATTTTCGCACTTCATCTCCGTTTACCAAGGGTCGAGATTAATAGATGTCGTGGGGGCAAGTCACGATCACCCTACGTCAAACCAAAAGTTTAGACTGATGGTTGAGAGCCAATAATTGGTGTAATACCTTAATAGTTTCAAGACCAATTTGCATTCAAATTTTCACTACGATTGAACAAATAAATCCCAAAATTTCTGATTTTTTATACCTTTGCTTTAATTAGAGCATTGTGCTAGCTAGCTCAGTCTCACTACCAGCAATCAAAGCATCTACTTCTGTAGTTCTGCATCATGCCATCATTAATTAATAAATTGAATAATCTAATAATTGTGACAAGCTATACAATGAAGAAACAAGTGCTAATGAAGTAATAATGGTAAACCAGGTAAACAAGTGCTAATGGAGTAATGGAGTACAAAACTTGACAAATAAGAAAATGTTAACAATTGAGAAAAATGTCTCGAATTGAAGTCGAGTATGACCCTTTTTCTTTTTTTTTTGGTTACAACGGAGTACGAGTACAACTTATTGAGAAGGGCCTAAACAGAATTAAAAGAAAAAATGAATACATACTCAAATTTACAGCTCAAAGACAGAAAAGTATACACAAGTCAATGCATTACATAGCCAATCCCCAAGTTCAAATCAAATTAACAAAGAACAGCTCTTCTCAATAAAATAAAATAAAAATTCTAAAGACATTTCTTGATATTATTGTATGTAAATATTAAAGAATTCTAAAAGTCTAAAACAGCCCAAATCAAACAAAACAAAATTAAGTAAAACTCAAGGGACTTTCAAATTAAGTTCATGTTTACAAATAGATAAATTACAACTCAAAATTATAAATATAAATGACAAAAAAAAAAAAAAAAAAAAAATTACCACCAAACAAGTAATTTGTCCTTAATCCAGGTGAAACTTCTCCTGAAAGAGCCTTTGACTTTACGTTCAACAGTTAAAGCTCTATAATTAGCAACCCTTTTCTTCCTCTTGAACTCTGGATCACTAAAACACCAAACATTTCCAGATGATGTTGTTTTGCTCCTCTTCAGCTGGTAATCAAATTCATATGGAATTTCATATGATGAGTTTTTTACACTATGACTCCTCATATCATAGTTGTTCTTCATCATGTTGTTGTTGTTGTTGTTGTTGTTGTTGCCATGATATAAATCTAGCTGCATCTTATTTTGATCATATGATGATGATGATGTTGATCTTCTTCCATACGCATCCATGAAAATGTTTGATGGGTTTCTACTTTTCTTTGGTCTTGACTTTGGTTGGAATTTTCAAGCCAGAGGAGCAAGAAAATGTTTGCTCTGTTTTTTGTGATCTTTGTTTAATATAGGGGGTATACTTGGTTTTTTCTTCTGTGTAATGTTAGTTGACTCGACAGTCGACATCGAGAACCGGCACAAACCCGATTTGAAAACCCGTTTTTGCTACCTGATCTCAAAATTATTTAAAATGATTGGGTTAAACTTGGCCCGACCTAAGGAAGGACTTGATAATTTGACAAGTATATGCGAAATGTCCACAACAAGGGTATTTAATTAACATAAATACTAGAAAATTACGAGTAACAATTTAAAATAATCGTTTCAATTTAAACCAATACGTCACGTATATAATTAATATGAATATATGTAAGATAAAACATAAAACAAAATAATTATTGGTTGTTGTAAAATGTAAGGAAAAAAGTCACCAAAATGTAGTTTTGACTTATTGATCAACCAAACTCAAAGTTACCTTAACTCGTAGTCTGCCTATTTGATTCACTCATTCTGACGGTTCTAAGTGCTACCAACGAAGCATGTAATATGTATTTGTTAAGGTACAAAATCATTGTCAGGTCCTGAACCATCATTTTAAGTTGTCAGTAGAGTGGCTTCTTTGACAGTATTGCTTTTTTTTTTTTTTTTTTTTTTTTTTTTTTCTTCCGAGTTAAGTTTTTCTTTAGTTATGTGGAAAGGGGGTTTATGCATGTTTGTATAGCTCACATTTGTTGGTTACGACTTACGATTGTTATGACCAATGGACCAAATGTGTAGTGTCAAAAACCAAGTTAAATGCTAGCAATTGCGTGTTTAAGGGGACAATTTGTCTACTTTTTTTCTACGCTACTATTGATAAGGATTTCTTTGGAGTTTGGTGGTCAAGTCAGATATGGCAAGAGACTGAGTAGTATCTCACTTGGGTTTTTAAGGAAGAGAGGTTTTGTCGATACATTAAAGCGTATGTTTGATTCAACTTGAAAAACAGTGATATCAAATCAGATCAGATTAAATCAGTTTTATTTAAATCAAATCAAAATTATATATCTATATAATGTATAATCAATGAATCTAGTCCAATCTACTTATTAATTCGTCTAAATGCAATGAATAATAAATCTAGTTCAAATCAAATCAAATGAAGTTTCATTAAAATAAAATAAAATCAGATCAGATCATTTCAATTCAAGTCAAATCAAATTACATCAGTTCAACTCAAATCAAATCAGAAAAATACAATCTTATCACACATGGCCTAATTATACACTAACTGATCCATATTGTGGGTCGTTGTGATATTTTTCCATATAACTCATACGGAGTATGTATAAGAACCAATTATTATCTTCTGGATAACATGTCATCATATAATTGTTCCCAACACATAGTAGAGAGCATAAAACTTCGATAAGATGACCGATGATTCTATGGTCATTACCGCCTGTGGTAATCACCATAACAAAATGATATTTTAATTGAGTTTGTTATTTTCTT
>JBBYHQ010007560.1:0-11202 GCA_038382645.1 Spergularia azorica | reverse complement strand
CCACCAAAACCGTCTGAAAATTGAGCGGTTATGGTCATAACCGTCACGCGCCATAGCGGTTTTGGTACAAATTTGGTCCGAGGGTATCCGATCCTACGTGGACCCATTCTACGTAAATATTTTATTTCCGCACCCAAAACTTGAATTATTTTAATTTAGAGCATTATTTAAAAAAATCGTTCTTGGTTATTTGCTCAGTTGTGCGTTATCTGATTTACTTGCGTATACATTATTGAGCGAGTGTCTACACCGGTCTCCGGTGCCTAAAAACCGACGAACATTTAAACTTGGGTTAGAAATGTTTGGGGCTCGATTCCTAAAAAACTTTTGATTGTCACGTTTACTTGAATTTAATCTCAAAACCATCCCATGGATACGAACATCATTTGTACATTGTGACGTTTTCTTGAATTTAATACGTGATTGCCTTAGGCCCTGCCTGGATTGAGAGGAGTGGGCCGGAATAATTAGAGGAGTAACAGTTTCAGGCTCATTTATAAGTTTGGATTGAAAGGAAAACTTTTGGGCAAGCCCTACTACTCATTCACCCATGAATTTATCCCCCTTTAATCATCATTTGGATACCAGGCAAGCCCTTATTGTTATTGTCAAAGGTCCTTTCGATTATTTCTGACGGAATACTACTATACCTAGTACTTATTGCCTCGCCTAATATATTTCTTAGACTGTTGACAACTCTTGTCTAGCATGCTATTTTTGTTGCCTCTGAGACTTTATTTGCTTGAGTTAGTGGTGTTGATCAGACTCTCAACATTTCGTGAAAGAGGGACGATAGTCTTAATTAGGATGAGACATATGATTAAACCTAGCAAAACTCGATCCCTGACTAAATATTCGACCCGAACCACGCGTTTGTCATGTCAACTCACGAGAATGTGAAACTCATCTAGTACAATATTTGCTAGTGTCACAGGAGAGTCACAAAATTAACTGTGATGTAGCTACTAGCTAGTCAATCAAAAACAGATCTTAAAAGGCCATAAATTGTCAACGTTTCGATTTGAATTTCCGCGAAAAACCCAAATCAACAATCCATGAAAACAAAAGGAATACAATTGTAATCACTTATACAGTCAAATGTGTTTTCGTACAAAAGATAATCCCCCCAAAAGGCCAAAACAGACGCACAGGTAGTCAGGTACATTCCACAAAGATATAAGATTCCTTCTTTGACAATTTACTCCCAAAACCTCCATCTTTGTGATCATCATCCCAAAACAAAAAAATTAAAAACAAAAAAATGAGTGTTGTAAATCTTGTAATAGAAGAGAAAGAAGCAGAAATGGTGACAAAATCAGGTAATAATAATAAACCCTGTAAAAGAATTGCTCATTTTCTAAAACCCTCTTCACAAAATCCACAAACCCTCATAAACCCACCTCCTCAAATTTCTTCCTCAAAAAAACCCATTTCCCAAAATCTCAAATTTCTCACCTCAAAAATCCACTTCAACGGCTGGAAAAACCCACTAAAAAACTGGAACATTTGGGTTGAAAAGATGCGTATCTTACACGAAACAACATGGAGAAAAGCTTGTATCTTTGAAGCTATTATAGGGTCCAACCTAGAAATTCCGAAGTGTTTTGGTTCTATCTTTGTTCTTGCTGAGAAATGGTGCCCGGAAAGCAGTAGTTTTATTTTACCGTGGGGTGAAATTGGGGTAACTTTGGAGGATGTTATGGTGTTGGGTGGGTTTTCTGTAACAGGGGACTCTGTTATGAAGGAGGTTCGTTCGATAGAATTGCTTGAAATTGAGGAGAATCTGCACATTGCGCGGTTAAATATACTTAGGATGAAGGTAAAAAAGGCGAGTCAGTCGCAATGGATGGAAATGTGGATGGATAATGGTAGCAAAATCGAGCACGAAGCGTTTTTATCTCTTTGGTTGTCTAGGTGTGAGTTTCCGGCTGATGATGTTAGTACTATTAATAAGAGTGTGTTTAGAATTGCTGTGCTTTTATCTAGAGGGGTTAAACTCGCTCTCGCGCCAGCGGTTTTAGCTAGTATTTATAGGGATTTGATGTTGTTGAAGCAAAAGATTGAAACTTTGAGGTGTATGGGTGATCAATTGGATCAAATTTGTGGTGAGAATGTCACCGGGGTTAGAGTTTGGGCACCTTTGCAGTTGTTGCAGGGTTGGGTTTGGGAGCGATTTACGACATTGAGGCCTAAACCGAAGCTTATCAGTGACGGAACTCCTAGGTTAGGAAGGTGGGACAAAGCAAAGGTTTTGAAATTTGATGATGTGAGTTTGTGTATTGAGTCTGCTGGTGAGAGTTTCCTGTGGAGGCCGTATACTACAAGCTTGAACAATTGGAATTACTGTGATAAACTGTATGCAGAAAACGCGGCATGGGTAGAATCAGTGAGCTGTGGAGTTGATCTTGATGTGGAATCCCATGTTAGGTTTATAAGGGTTAGTCAGCTGGTTGGGTTGGATTGTGTTGAGACGTATCTCCCTCATCGATTCTCGATGCAGTTTGGGTTTGATCAAGATATGCCTGCTGCTTTTCCGCGTCCAAATGAGTCGCGTCAGGCTGCTTGGAGTAGCTATGACAGGCCAATTACTGATGTTGAGCTGTATATGCCATCGAGGTCCTTTGAGCCGAATGTGTCAATGCAGTACTTTCTGTGGTGGAAGAGTTCTAAAGTTAAGCAGGAAATTGAGAACATTCCTGATGAACAGGTCGAAAATGTGAGTGGGGTTACTGATGCTTATCAAGGAAGCCTCAGTGAGTCCATGGCCTTGACAGAGAAGTTGAGAATTAAAGTGGAGTACAATCAAGCTGATGTACCTCCTGGTTTCCAACCGAAAGATAAAAGGGTCGAGTCGAGTATGTTCTCTGATGCACCTGGCTCTAAGAGGTCTAGTAGAGCATTGCTCCTTCCATGCTTCAGTCGGAGAAAAAGGAGATCCAAAGGTCCTCGAACTCTTCTTTTGTCGAAAATCATATACAATGATACTGATACTAATGCTGCTTCTGATTCTTCTCCTAGACTTAAGGGGGTATTGGCTGAAAATGATGCTGATGCTCAGAGAACACTGACAAGAAAGCGCGAGCCTAAGGGTACGAGTACAGGAATTCTGAAGTGGTACCTTCGGAAAAGAAAGAAAACAGTTGGAACATCGCCTTGTACGCTCTGCATGACCTCATGAGTTTCAACAAAAATTTGCAAAGCACATACAGCTGACAGGTGCTATGGAAATGCAAATCATGATTGAAGCTGATATCTAATCTACTGATTTGAGTTTTCTTACGCAATGTTTAATGAGAAACTTCTTAGTGAAGCAATGCAGATTTTCGGATTGATCACCAAGGGACTACTCATTGCTGTCATTTCATTTTGTCCTCAGGATCAGACTAACTCGTATCTGGCAGAGGTTCTTTGTTCGGCAAATTCTCGTGGTGCCCCCGAACTATGTCAAAATGCTCATGGTGCCCCTATGTTTGAAATTTGTACCTTGCGGTGCCCCCGAACTTTGCACCTATAGGCACGTGGTGCCCCTAACCTCCATAATTGACTAACACCGTTAACTTTTGGATGCTAAACGCTGACGTGGCATACTTAATTTTTTTTTTAATACTAATTAACGATTAAAACAAAAACATTAAAAAAAAAAAAAAAAAAACCAAACTTTTTTTCCTCTCTCCTCAAGTTCACCCACCGCCGCACCGCCCTACCACCTCCCGCCGGCAACAACCACCTCCCACCTCCTCGAAACGGCCACCAATGGGCCGCATACGGCGGCGCGAGCCCAGTGGGGTGGCTCATCGGGGACGAAAGCCAACCGACGAGGGCTGTTTTCGACCCTAGATCTGGGTCGGCCCACTGGGCTCGCGCCGCCGTATGCGGCCCAGTGGTGACCGTTTCGGGGATGTGGGAGGTGGTTGTTGCCGACGGGAGGTGGTAGGGCGGTGCGGCGGTGGGTGAACTTGAGGAGAGAGAAAAAAAAGTTTGGGTTTTTTTTTTTTTTAATGTTTTTGTTTTAATCGTTAATTAGCATTAAAAAAATTAATTAAGTATGCCACGTCAGTGTTTAGCATCCAAAAGTTAACGGTGTTAGTCAATTATGGAGATTAGGGGCACCACGTGCCTATAGGAGCAAAGTTCGGGGGCACCGCAAGGTACAAGTTTCAAACATAGGGGCACCATGAACATTTTGACATAGTTCGGAGGCACCTCGGGAATTTGCCGTTCTTTGTTTATGTTATCTTTGTTTCGAAACAGATGTATGCAGCGAATTTTAGAAATATAAATGTGTTTGTTTCCACTTAAAATCTTCAAGAGTTCAAGTCCTACTAGTACTGTAGACCTGTAGTACTCACAGGTTTTCTCAGAAAGTATAATTTGGTCTGCGGCTGTACAAATTATCAGTGTACAAGTTGTACATCATTGTCATTGCTGTTTGCATTTCATTTCATTTCAAGGCATGGCAACTAACGCAATATTTCAGGTTCAAGTTTAATCTCCTGAACTTTCGAATTTGTCCAAGCATAGAATTTTCTTAGTCGCAAAACTGTAAGAATATTTCGAGTTGGAGACAATCTTGATTCTTGAGCTGATTATGCGTCTGCTAGTTAAATCCTTCCAAGTAATCTATTGACAGATTGTAGATTTGTAATAATAATCTTGTGGCAGAAGTTACTCTCAACACCCACAAAAAGAAGTTTTCTCAGACAAAAATATTAACTTCCGCTAGAAGGAGGGCTTGAACCTCCGACCTTGTGGTTAACAGCCACACGCTCTAACCAACTGAGCTATTCCAGCTTTCTGCTCAGTTTGCACCCCTACTAATTTTATTGAGATTATGGACAATTTAATCAAATCCCCATCCCAGCTTCCTCGAAAGTGAAAGTTGGTAGATTGAGATGTCTTCATGTCTTCATGAAAGTTGCTCAATTTGCACCCGTACTAATTTTATCGAGATTGTTTATTCATGTCATTCCATGAATTGTTAATATTTTGACTTTTGCTTATATGTTGACGTCGAATACTGTGTTTCTACTTGAAGGACGTAGCCATCGTTGAGATACCATTAAAGTTTCTAATCTGCTTAGAAGTTTGGGGTTTTGACAGTTGGTTTGATGACAATGATGATGACATACATGATATGTACTCCATTGGTTAGAGTTTCTATTATTTAGACTTCCCATCCAATGGTTCAGCTGATCTTTGACTGCATTGTCGTGTGATTCTCACGCCGGAATGTATCGAATGTTGGCCTTAGTATGTTTGTTCTGCCGAATGTGGTTGATCAACCCCGTTGCGTGAAGTGCAGTCTGAGCGATCAGGTAAAGTAGACATTGCGTCACGCTTCATATATACTCCCTACGCTAGTACGCTCCATTCTCTGATTTCGGCTTTCTGTTATGTATGTAAAGATGTGACCAGTGGTAGTGAGAAAGATGAAGCTCAAGAGCCTCTTTTACAGGTATTGAGAATATTCAAAGTCGATCATGTTGCCAGGGCAAGGTCCCCCTGGAACAACTCGAGTCGGGGTCACTAACAAAAACAGCTGCCCACCTAGACAAACCGAAAGTTACATACAGAAACAGGCAAATCAACTCAGTTGAGCAGAAACTTAATTCACACACCCAACAGTAGCCACTATATGGAGATATCTCAATCGTATTGAACGAGCATATGTAGAACAAGTAACAAAGACATATGCCTCCCCTAAAAAAAAAAACAAAAAAAAGAACAAAGGCATACGCCAACCAAAAAATTTAGACACAACATTGCCAAGGTCGCCAAAATCTCCTAATACAGGAACAAGAAAGCAGAAACATGCCAAACCCATCACAGAAACCACAAGCATTAGGAACAAGATCAGCTTGAGATAAACGAAATTCGAGCATTCAGCTCAAAAGGCCAAGAAGCCACTTCTTCATCCTAACTTGTGGGAACTCGGAATGCTTAACTACACTTCAGATTCTTTTAGTTTAATGGAACTACATTTACAAGCTACTCTGACATCAAGCTTTACCATCAGGTCAAAAATACAGAGCTTCAACGATGCAATTCACTCAATTTGATAAAGCGTAGCCCAAATTAGCACGACGTAAAGTAAAAAGCAACACAAGCAAGTAGATATACAAGCTCAATCATATAAGTATTAAGACTAAAGATGCTCGAACACAACAAACACAACCAACAATGCTTGTAGTGCACACTCCTATAATCCAAGATTAGACATCATCAATCAGAATGGCAATATGTGCTTAACTACATTTCGGATCAAAGGTATACTCTGAGGCAGAAAATACACACACCAGCTCAAACATCAAGTTTGATACTAAAGAACCAGACTGCTACTAAGCAATACACACAGAAATGCACAAACACAAAGGGATACAATCATACAACAACCCACAAACTAGCAATACATACAGTCTGATTTCGAGCATTCAAGCACAGAGCTCAACCACATGTAACAATCAAACAGCTCAACTAATCGTAATACATGTAACTTTGCACAAACTAGCAATATATTCTTACACTTTGCAATGACTAACAATCAACTCAACCACTTAAGTTATCAGATTCAAACCAAACGTAAAGAAATCAAAAGAAATGGAGCGAGTATCAGATACACAAACTTTCAATCAACTCAAACAACTTCATCCCAAAATTGAACAAATATTACACCTTTTAATTGAATTACTACAACATTCCCAAATCATTCATTGAATTACACACCCCCATAACAAAAACTCGCTTTTTCGGCTTTTCCAACCCGAAAATTCATCACATTTTCTCCCAAAATCACCATAGATATTACAATGAGTCAATGACACATCCAAAGTTTCGACCTTTTCCTTCAAAACTAAACATTACAAAACAACATTAATCTCATATAAACCGAAAAATTCCCAATTCAATTGAACAATCAAATTAAAGATCATCTTCCATACGAAGATACTCCCCAATATCAGCCTGATGGATAACAACCAACACATTCGGGTCGGATTTCCTAACATCTTTAGTCGATTTGCTCGCAACACCGAATCCCAAGGGAACATCCGACATCGAGTAGACAATAACACCATCTCCAGCATTAATGTCCTCAGTAATCCGACCAAGGTGGGCCTTCAGGATAGAGTTGCCGTACAAGAAGGACATCTCCGAGGTGGGTTTGAGCCATACCTTTTGCTTGGCGTGAGGAGCAAGCAACGGGAGGGCGTGTATCGTCAGGTGGAAGCTACCGTGGTGGGTAAACTTTCCGATTTGGGTGCCGAGGGAGATGAGCTTTTCACGGGAGATGTTGGTGGCGCGCTTCACCAGGGCTTCGGAGACGTAATAGACACGATTCTTCTGGAGGCGGAAGCAATATCGGGTCGGGTTTGCCGGATCGGCGGCTGGACCTTCGTAAGAAGGGTTTTCGATGAGATTTTTGAGGTTGTTTCCGATGAATTTGTATAGCTTCTCAAATACTGTTGTAGTTTCTTGCTCGTCTAGAGTCCTCATCGGTGGTGGTGGACGGCGGCGGTTGCGACGGAGTAGTGGTGACGGTGGTTAGGGTTTTACAACGAATGTGGGAGGATTGAATAAAAAAAAAAAATCAGGGTTTAACAATATATAGTCGAAGAGATGTCACAAAAGCCCACTTTAGCCCACGAGTAAAGTTTACAGATATTGGAAAGTTTAGCCCACGAGTAACAATTCTTATACCGTACCCCCGGGATATATGCAGTTTTCGTATCCCGAAAACATTTTGATGAGCAATTGATCAAATTTGTTGAGCATACACTGATATTTTAATGAGCAAACAATAAAGTATATTAATCCTCCATACTATAAGTCAAATATATAAGAAATCATGTAATAACATTGGAAAAATATGTTCATCAATTTATAAGTCAATGTTAACAAAAAAAATCATTGCTCATCAACTTAACAATGTTTGCTCATCAAATCTTTTAGAGAGGGGGTACAAAAATGTGATATATCCCCAGGGGTACAATATAATTTTCCCACGAGTAAAGTTGGAGGTTTAACTTCTTGACTCTTCATATTTTATCGCCTGCTGTTTTCGGTTTTTTTTTTTTTTTTTTTTTTTGTTTTACAAAGGAGCAGTTCACCTCGTGACAACAATGTGAGATTATTTTTACAAAATCAAATTTCTTATCTCTTTTTTTTTTTTTTGTTACAAGACGAGAGCACAAAGACTACACATAACCTATTACATCCTCCCAAGGAGGAACGAGATTTGCATTCTCGTCAAAATAGTGCAAGGTGCCTTCAACATCTTCAAGATCCACACTCAACGGCTGACTTGTTTTCCAAGTGATTAGCAACTAGATTCCACGGCCGTTGTATGTGATGGACACGCATATGCATGGTCCCGGCGAGCTCCCTGCATTTCAAATACATGTTGCTCAATCTATCCAAGGGTTAGTTTACATCATTTATACCATGAACCACTACTTGACAATCAGAGTACAAATCCACATTAGTGTGCCCATTACTTGACAACCCAGTACAAATTTCTTACCTCTATACTCCACTTTTTTTTTTTTAACTCCACTTTTACAATTTACAATTTACAATTTACAATTCGAGCTCAAAAATTTGAAGTTGGTCAGGACTAGTGCACTCAGTCAGCAGCAAACCACCTTCCCCATTTCCCCCATCCGTACGGTATAAAGAAATTTTCGGCACTTCCAATTGAAATTATCAGGTGAGTACCCCAGATTTGCCCCTCAATTAATGTAATTAGGGTTCTTGATCTTCTTTATTTGGGATATATCTACAATTTATGCATGACTGTTGGAAATCAAGCTAATTACTAATCTGGGTTTGTGATAATTCCCTTTTCCTGTAGTTCATAATTTTTGTTATTACCCAATTTTGTGTACTTTGAATTTAATTACCCATTTAGGATTATTTCTTCCATATTACTGAAATGGGCATGAAATTATGATATTTCCAGCTTGAGATGATCAAATATTCAATTTTTACCTTTTTATCAGCAAGTTTAGTTAAGATTGTTGCTTAGATTAGTCAGCTTGGTGGGCTTTTAAAGGAGTTTTCGATTTTGCTAAGTTTTGATTTGGTGTTTGTGCTGATTGAAGGTGTGGTATCGAGTATCGACTATGGCGTTGGTAGCTTATACTTTCGTGCTTATTGAAGGCAAAAAGTTTGCTTAGCTTTTGTAAGAAAGCATTTTTGACATGATTGTGAATGTGAATGATTGTATTTTGTGTAATTTGACTTGCTTGTGGGGGAGTTGAGTGGACTGCTGAAAGGCGAGTGCTGAGTGCCTTCAATTGTGGAAATGTTGCATGTGCACATCTCAATGTGTTTCTCTGTGTCACTATTCTTTGGTTGTGGCGTTTTGTTGGACTTCGGGCTGCCGCTTTCCCAACATTCATACTTTTGTGTTCATGCCGTAAATTCTTATTAAAAAGGTCATAAGTAGACTTGCTATCGAAGGTTATCCACCTTGAGGTCTCTTGTCGGGTGGTTGCTCAAAGAGTAGATATTCATCACCCTCAACTCCTCAAGGATTTTCCTCATAGAGTGGCATCTCATTTTTAAAGTTTTCTTTTTAGAAACCTTGCATTCCTAGTTCTTAAACGCTCGACTGCTCTGTGTCTCTCCCTTGTTATGGAAAGCTCTAACTCCCCCACTTATGGGATAGGACTAGGATTAGTCAACTTAACATGTGGAAAAAACCCCTCGAGAGACATATAGAAAAGTTTTCTTATATTCTTATATAGACTGTCTCACCCTAGATTTACTGAAGAAGATGAGAATGTAGTCGATCTTGAGACGAGACAAAGGAACTATTGGCTCAACAACGACTAGTCATTTACTTGAGATTGCAGTTCAACAAAAATGTAGTAGTTTTTCAGCATTTAAAGTCAATACTTTTGTTAGTTCATAGTCAATCTTAATAGAAACAGTTGGATCACTGGCCTTAAAAGATACTGGTTTTGAAATTGCAAACTTCGAGTTTTGGTGTTGGGGCTTATTGAAGGTGTAGTTCTTCACCGCTGATACTTTTGCCTATTATGTTGTGCTTATTAGTTATTACACAGAAAAAGAAACACTTACCTAGCTTTTGAAAAGAAACTAATACTTAGCCTGAGCATGAATTTGAATGGTTAATTTTTTTTGTGTCTTCTAAACATCGCTTGTATAAAAATCGAAGATAGCTCCTGAAAGGCTAGTATGGAATCCCTTCATTATAGTTGAACGGTTGTGTATCTGTATGTGTATGTTTTGTATTCCTGACTCACTATTGGAATTCTTGAGCTTAATAACATTTTTAGGGTTAGGGTATTATCATCTTGTGTTGGTTTGTCAAACTTAGGCATTGTACCCCTTTTCCATCATTCAAGACATTTGCCGAAACCGATTGTATGGTTGTTATAAATACTAAACTGCAGTGGCCTTGTGCACCATTTGATTTTTGAGATATATATGCTTTTCTTGTACAGAAACATTCTCAAAAAGCTTATAAATGAATTTGCTATCAAAGGATAGCTACCCTGGTGGTTCTAGTTGTATAGTTGATGAAGGAGAGGAGATTAATCATGGTGAAGAAGATGATGAAAATATGGTCAATCTAGTCAATGAAGTGCAAGATCAAGATGAAGCAACTATTAGCTTAGCAACAACCAATCTTTTACTGGAAGTAGACTTCGAGAAGGGACTTCTAAGTGACCTACAATTTGAGTCTCATGAAGCGGCTTACAAGTACTATCAAGAATATGCCAAATCTTTGGGTTTCACGACGTCGATTAAAAATAGCCGGCGTTCGAAGAAATCAAGAGACTTCATTGATGCAAAGTTTGCTTGTTCCAGATATGGGGTCTCCCCAGAATCAGACACTGGCAGCCGACGGGCAAGTGTTAAGAAAACAGATTGTAAAGCTAGCATGCATGTCAAGAGAAACAAACATGGAAAGTGGGTCATACATGAATTTATCAAGGAACATAACCATGAACTTTTACCAGCTCTTGCATATTATTTCCGTGTTCACGGCAATGCAAAATCGGTTGAAAAGAATAATGTCGATATCTTGCATGCTGTCAGTGAGCGAACTAAAAAGATGTATGTGGATATGGCAAGACAGTCTGCTGGCTTTCATAACGTTGGATCATTGAAAGACATGCTTGGTCCTCAACTTGATAAAGGAAATCGCTTGGTTCTAGATGAAGGGGATGCCCA
>JBBYHQ010007550.1:0-11203 GCA_038382645.1 Spergularia azorica | reverse complement strand
CAACCATTAAGAGCAACACAATCTCTCAAATTGCCTTCACGATCTGATTCAAGGTCTTGCTTTAAAAGGTAACAACTCGATGTTAGACCATCACTGGATGATTCAACAACATGACACATAAGAATTTCGCAGGATGAGTGCGGTGCATAGTGGTACATTCCATGAACAACTTGCTTCAGGGGGATGGATGAAGCAACAGCGTTATCAAGATAAGGTTTGAAACTACAAAGCTCATTCACTGACAATTTAATTCGCTTTGCTTGCAAATCATGGCCAATCATTTCATCTTCAATAGATGCTTCGATAGAGCTCTGAG
Organism: Spergularia azorica; assembly: GCA_038382645.1. Classification (NCBI taxonomy): domain Eukaryota; kingdom Viridiplantae; phylum Streptophyta; class Magnoliopsida; order Caryophyllales; family Caryophyllaceae; genus Spergularia; species Spergularia azorica. The sequence goes on along the minus strand of JBBYHQ010007550.1, from coordinate 10,887 downwards.
GTAGAAAATCCCTGTCTAATTCTGCATGATCAGCATCCTTCTGACATTGATCTTCTGAGGAAGCCTGATTAGTAACAGCTGATTTTTCACTGTTTGAACAAGGAAATATGTCAACTGCCTTATCTGGCTTACTAGTTGAATTGGCAACTCCAGCAGCAGGACTCCTTTTACTAATATCACCTCCACCATTTCCATAAAAAATCTCCTGAGAAATGCAGAGTTCCTCATTTGACCCATCAAAGCCATCATCTTGCAGTCCGAATATATCCTGGCTGAACATCTTTGACTTTAGGCTATCAGCATTTCTTCAGAATGCCCTTGTCCGGCTTGTTATACTGACATGCTCACTCCAGATCCAAAATATTGCATCAGTCTCTATGCAGTGGTAAATCAAACTACAAGTCATGGCATATTCAACAAAATAATTACCAGTATTTATTATTTGAGCATAAAGGTTACCGGTCCTTTTCTTTGCTGAAAATTCCAACATTGCCTGCATTTAACTAACTAAATAACCTACGAGCTACCCGATAAAACATGTGCTACAACATTAAGAGAATTGAAAGGTGCAACGTGCACATGTAAATTGTCCTAAACCTGCATCAAATTTGACTTCAAAACGACCCAAGTACGGATTTTTACAAGTTTACAACCAACTATAGGCTCTATAGCCATCCCTAGTCCAAGTACAAAGCTAGTTTCACTTTTATCTTAAAACAATAATGCATGTAATTCTACAGTGCTAATCCACAAGCGGTTTACTTTTAACAACAGGCATAACAAAAACAGGACTGCCTGACAATGACGTAGCTAGCAATCTCTCTAGTGCTTACCAATAGCATTGTATATTGATCAAGTAATGATCATTTAATAATATCTTTTCTTGACGCCAAATAAAGGAAACAAACTCAAAACATGTCCTTTATCTTACAGGTAGCCTGATGGTGCAGCATTATGGAATTTGACTCTATCCATTCTACCTTACCCTCTCAAATGTACACCACTCCAAAATAGCAAGAAGAAACGGCATATAGCTTGGTAAATAAAGATTTATTTGGCCACCCGATCGGCAAGATTCTAGGAGCATTATTTCCTCTTTAAGATTTTGTTAGCATCTAAAGTAGTGCCTTCAGCATTGGGAATTTGCTTTGGAAATCATAATTTTTCAAACTAACGTGGTTGTTTGACCGCACATGAAAAGTACGTGTTATGATGCCAAAACAGTGGAGATGGTTCACTAATGACAACAGGTACTATCAAGCCCTCCCTAGTTAAGTAGACATCCAAACCAAACAACTTGCGACATATCTATCTAATTTCAAGGAAATTACAACTTCATGTCTAACATCAAAGTGTAAAATTCCACATTGCACCAAGCGACCAAAGGTCCAAAGCCAATCAACTTATTCGAACAATCTACCACACCATAAACTCATACAACAAGGTTCTTCTAGTGTTTTCTCTGCTTAATTGGTAACCGGAGACTACAAAATTTCCATCAATTCTAACCCCACCGCTCTTTCAACTCATTTTCTTTTCTCAGAAAGCGAAAACCAACAATTACACAAGAAGACTATTCATATACACACATGTTTTTGGGTACATAGTAGCACCTAATGCTGCAGAGGTGGGGATACGACTCATACGAGGATTTGAACCCGGGACAACCCAACCTTGATCCTCTGATAGAGAAGATACACATAAATACACTTCAAATCATTACCATAAAACTAAAGTAACTGAAAAATACCACTTAGTCACTAATTTGTTCAATTTGCATCCAACAATGAAGAAAATATATCACATTAATTAAACAAAAATCATAAATTAACACTACAATCAATAACATAACCCACAAAAAAGGCAATAAATTTATACAAGAGCTGAAGATCTAAGACCAAACAACTTCAATATAAACTTAAAAAAAAATACAATAAAATATAGGATAAGATCCACTAACCTCAAGGAAAAAACCCAGAAGAAAAATCCCCAAATGAGCTCAGAAAATGAGCAAATTAGGGTTCTAAAAGCTGGGAAATTTGTGGGTTTTTTCTAAAATTGATGAAAATCCCAGAAAAAGATTGGGGAAATCAACAAAACCCAGAGTGTGAAATGCATGAAAGCTTCTTGGGTGAAGTTAGCGGATTGTGCGGACAAAGCAACAAATGGCGCAAATATGTGTTTTTGTTAAGAAGCTTGTGTGTTACGATATAACTGTAGATGTAACTCGCTCTCTCTCTCCTCTTATCTTCGACTGTCTCTCTTCTTTGTGGTTATCGGACATGATTATATTGGGATTATAGTTTATACTATAGTTTAAGTGTTTTTTATGCACATAAACCTCTGATAAAAATGGAGGTTTATCAGTAATGTGATTGGGACACTTTCTTTTTAGGGTTATTACTTATTACTTGATGTGGAAACTTTAGCATCCTCATATGGAAAATTAATGGAATTTTGATCTTGTAATAAGATGTATAAAAGTAGAAACAAATTCACACAAAAATAATTGTATGATTTTACTCCCCAAGTTCTTAATCGGTGTTTCACGTAAAGATCAGATCTTGTATGTTTAGTTTAGTTTTATTGGATGGTAAGTCGGTAACTGTACTAAACAAAACAACCTACTATATTTGAACATTTTTAAGTCATATATCTATTGTTGTATAATTGGTCATCTTATACAGTGTCTAATCACGTAAGGTCTCATTTAAGTTCTCATTTTCATGCAGTAATATGATGACCTTTATGAGACTCAAATTCAAAACGTATTGTTCAGGATGGAGATATGATGGTAGACTCACATTTCGAAGTCTCATTCCCAGCTTACAAGCTGAGGGTGTGTCGATGATAGGGCTTCTCTATGGGGTACTTCTACCAGGTTCATGTGTCGTTGCAATTGTTCAGACGCATGTCGTTGCAATTGTTCAGACGCATGCAAAGCACGCAACGAATCAAATAGATCCGATGAATCAAGTTCATGTTGATGATTTCGTGTTTTCGGTTACCCAATCTGCATTTCAATGAAGCTTCACCATAACCTTACGCGTAAAATAAATTAGGACTAGGACACACTCATATGGTCAAGTGCCCGCTATTATTACAAAAGAGGGTACATACTCTCGGGTGTATGACAAAACGGATTGACCAAGTGAAACGAACACAACATCAAACTTCATGCCTTTAGTTTTGTGACACCAAAAGGCAAAAGAATAAGAGATGAAGCCATCCATGGCTCGACACTCCATCACTGAACTTTGTACCACTTTCTCAACCCGATCCACGCGTCCTCACCCAATTCTTCCAACTCCCTTTATTACATCTCTAACCCGACAACCCACTATTTCTACCCGAACCCGAACCCGCCCACATTTCTTCCTCTCACTTTCTCTCTCCTCCACCTCCAAGCTCTCCACTTCTTCTTCTGTAGTTTCTTCATCATCATCATCATCATCAGCATCATCGTCGATGGGTTCAATTGCTAAAAAGGTAGAGTCTTTCTCACGATTTCGAAATTATACGATGTGGGTTTTGTTCTCATGTTTATTCTAAATAAAGGGTCGTCTTCTTTTTTTCATTCGTGATATATCGTTGTTTTTTTTATCTATATGAATTGTTGATTATCCCTTTTCAGTGATGTAAGAAGCTGTGTAGTATTCATCAAGCTATTGGTGATTATGAAGAAATGATTGTTGTTTGTGTCTTGTAAAGCTGGATTTTGTTATAAAGAAATGATCTTTGTATTATGTTTTTTTGCCTCAACAAAATTTGAAAATTTGCGTGTTAGCGGATTTTATGAGACGGTGTCGTACTATGAGGCGGTCTCACACTAGAGAAACTCGATACAACGTTGTTAGCGTGTTGTTACACTAGAAAATTTTTGCGTGTTGTTAGTTGTTACATCGTTCAATGATGTAAGAAGATGTGTATTATTCATCAAGTTATATTGGGGATTGTGAAGAAATGATCGTTGTGCAAGTAAAGCTGGAATTTGTTGTAAAGAAATGATCTTTGTATTATGTTTTTTGCCTCAACAATTAGCAATTTTGCGTGTTGTTAGCGGATTTTATGAGACGGTGTTGTACTATGAGGCGGTTTTACAGTAGAAGAACTCATTTTGAATGTCTGTGGGTGATTTATGTTTTTTTTACCTTCAAAATCTCTTATTTTGATGAGATACTTAGCCTTCGTAGTACATGAATATGTTGTTTTTGAAAAGATTATTAGCTAATTCCATGAATATTTGATTAGTTTTAAGGTTTTTTGTGGAGTTTGCTTGGTGGGTTTATTAGGTGCTTCCCATATACTTTTTTCAACAAGTGATCGACTCATTTGGTCTAGAAGTCGCTCCCAGTATGGCTACTCAAAAACAGTTTCTGAAAGTGGGAAAAACCGGTGAATAGGAGGGAGTTTGATACTTTGTCATGTAACTTGGCTTTGGGCCTGCAATCTGCATAGGCTGCATTACTTACACTCTTTCTCTTCCATAGTAAAGAAAACATGCTCCGCTCGAGTTTCTCTTGATTGTTTGGCCTAACCCTTTGGTTCCTTGGAGTGGTTGTGGCCGTGTGAGACCTTTTGCCGATTTCTATTGACTATGGGAGATTGCTTATATGCCAGAATGAGATTGTAATTAGCTTTGGGTCATTTTGTTGGCTTCCAGGTGTTGGTGCCGATTGCAAATGGCACAGAGCCTATAGAGGCTGTAATTACCATAGATGTCTTGAGGAGAGCTGGCGCTGAAGTGACTGTGGCATCTGTTGAGAAGGAGCTCTGTGTTGATGCTTGTCATGGTGTGAAGATTGTTGCTGACTCGTTGATAAAGGACTGTGCCCAGACAGTTTTCGATCTTATTTCTCTTCCGGTAAAATATCTTTCTGGCTGCTTTAATATTGAGTTCATGCTAGCTGCTAGTCTTTGAGTTTATTGAGGTGCTTACTTAGTAAAGAAATGATATTTTACTGCAATCACTGGTGTCCTGTTTTCTGTTCAGAAAAATTAGTTTCTGTGTTTGTTTTTAAGTTCCGGTGCTTATGGTGTTTGGTTGTGTGCTTATTAATTGGTTTCTACATCTGCTTTAAGTTCCACTGCTTAGGTTTTTTCTCAATTTACTTTTTTCTTTTCTTTTTGATGTTGTATGTCTGTGTGCTATTGAAATCGCCGTGTTCTCTCCTGTTTTTAGTGCTTACGTGTTTCTCTGTAGTACCCTTTATCTTATAAATGTACTTGATTGATGACAAGATTCTTATTTATGATACAGGGTGGGATGCCAGGTGCTGCTACTCTGAGAGACTGTCATACTTTGAAAAGCCTGGTAGAGAAGCAGGCTGCAGAAGGTCGCCTTCATGCTGCAATTTGTGCTGCTCCAGCAGTTGCTTTGGGTTCTTGGGGCCTGCTGAAAGGATTAAATGTAAGATCCGTGCTTCATATATGGTCCGCTCTCTCAGCAGTCAGCTCTAGCAATTTGTTTACTTGTAGAGTTCATTAGAGTTTGCTACTTCTGTTTAGAGTATATTTTTGTCCGTAAGGGGATCATGAAGAAGATGATTTAACTTATTTTACATTCTGGTCTGGCAGGCAACTTGTTATCCCTCGTTCATGGATGAATTAGCTTCCTCAGCTACGGCTGTTGAATCAAGGGTCCAGCAAGATGGTAAAGTGGTCACCAGTCGTGGGCCAGGTACATCTATGGAGTATTCTGTCGCATTAGTGAAACAATTGTATGGAGAGAAAAAGGCTGATGAAGTTGAAGCACCTCTGGTATGTTTACTCACTTGAAATGCACACAAATTATCGGGAAGTATGAACATCTATGATAGTGTTAGTTAATGCTCTCAACTGAGAAAGGTTATGTCATATTAGAAGTGAACGGATCTTATGTTTTCCACTTCACAATTTTGTTGATGCCATGGTGTTAGCTAATTCTTCCTTTAGTGGGACACCAATTGACGGAAATGTTGATGCAGGAAGTCATAAATCTAGGAATGAACAGATTGGGTTATGCAAATTTAGAGTAATTATTTTGTGAAGGAAACATGGCTTCAAATGTGTATTGTACCTACAGATACCTTATTTTGAAAAATCAATTTTGCTTTCTCTTAATAATCCTAATCATGGCTCTTTAATTTTCAACTTTTTTTGTTTTATACAGTGCTAGTTCTGCAGTTTTATACTTTTATCCCACTGTCTTCGAGTCTTTGTGTTTTCCAAAAAAATTTAGAGTGACCGAGTGATTAGCTTATTAGGATACCTCCTTTCCTTTACTTCTCTTTTTTAGGTAAGCAAAAAGTATAATCAATATGGACATTGCGTCCACATTATATGGCTGGATTCTGCATCAATGTCCAGTCTCATATCTTCTTCCCTTTATGCCTGTTTTTCTTATTATATTATATATTACTTCCTGTTCTTGATTTTTTATTTTTGAATTTTTTTAGGTTATGCGGCCCAATCATGGTGATGATTTTTTTAGCAGGGAGCTAAATTCCATGCAGTGGACATGTAATGGCTGTCCTGAGGTGAGATCTGACAACCTTATGTTTGATAAACTGTTTGATTTGCCATAAAGGGTGCTTGGGAAAGCTTGTCTTGGCCTGCATGTTGTATCTTGTGATGTAAGATTCTCTCAGTAATAGAAATCTTTGTAAAGTTTTATGTCCCGGTTTCTGAACTCCAAAACTGGAGTAGTGCAGGGTTCTTACTCTTTTTGTTACACTTAAGTTATCTCCTACAAGCGATGCTCGTCTTCTAAGAAATCAGTTCCAGGACCGAGTCTAGGTTGATTTCAGTGGCTGTATTATAACTCTATCTGGTAATACATTGATATTTGCAATTCTATTCATTAGTTTGGGTGAAGAGAGTTGGCTGACATGAATTGGGGAATCAAGTTTCATTGATATATTGGGTTCAGGAATTGCGGTGTCGCGTCTAAATGAAGGAAAGAGTGGCAATAAATTGTTGAAGGATATACATGCTCCGTTCTTGATGTTGTGTGACCAACTTATGACCTGATAACAATGTTCAAGGGGAGCAGAAACCTTTTTGGAGCTACTTTAGAAAATTGCAGAGAGATTATATACTGTAATATGTCCTCAGTAATGTTGTCTAGGTAGATGATTATCTTTACACAGTTGGGTGTTGTACTTTGTCATCAACTCAGTAGCTCTGTTTCGTGATGCTGTCTGTAGTTGGGATTTTCAGCGTAGCTTTTGTGACGTTACTTATTTAACTGATGTGTTCCTGCTATTGGCAGATTCTTGTGCCTATAGCAGATGGGTCTGAGGAAATGGAGGCTGTCATCATAATTGATATACTGCGCCGAGCAAAAGCAAAAGTAATTGTGGCTTCTGTTGGAGAGAAACTAGAGGTATTGGCTTCTCGGAAAGTGAAACTGGTGGCAGATATGAATCTTGACGAGGCTGCAAAATCTTCATATGACCTCATTGTCTTACCTGTAAGTCATATGCACATTCATCCATTAAGTTGTATACATTTTAAACTTCTTTCAATATTACCTTGTTTTAGAGACCGGTTGGCTCAAAAGCTGGTCTACATGCTAACAGGGTGGATTAGGTGGGGCTGAGGCATTTGCTGCTTCAGAAAAGTTAGTTGAGATGCTGAAGAAACAGAGAGAAGCGAACAGACCTTATGGAGCAATATGTGCATCGCCAGCCTTAGTTCTTGAACCCCATGGCTTGCTGAAGGTAATTGATCACAACTTTTTCAACAATCGAAAAATTTTATGTAGTCTTTATGCAGCTGCTACTTTCAGTATACTCTATTGTGGCATTTGAATTTGTGGCATTTGTCTATAATTGCTACAAAATAAGTGCTGAATAGTTTAGGTCGTCAAAGCTTGGTTTAGGCCTGACCTACTACTGGTCAACCTGGTGACAGGCCTGTCTTGACTAGGCATGGCCTAGGCGGGGTAAGTAGAGGTCTCATTTCCTGAATTCCCGCAGGCTCATGGAACCTATTTTGCGCGACTTAGGGTCAGTCGCCTGACCCTTGTCTGGCTCCTCAGGCCTCAACAGTCTGACAAGGGCAACTCTTTGGCTTGGCTCAAGGCTATTTGTCTTGTTGAAAACCGTCGCTTTGGTTACTGTGTGTGACGAAACTCCCATATTTCTTGGTTTTCAGGACAAGAAGGCAACCGCTTTCCCTGCAATGTGCAATAAGTTGTCCGATCCAAGTGAAATTGAGCACAGAGTTGTGGTTGATGGAAACCTTATCACCAGTAGAGGGCCAGGGACCAGCATGGAATTTGGACTTGCTATAGTGGAAAAATTCTTCGGCCGTGACAAAGCAATGGAACTTGCAAAGGCCATGTTGTTTGTCCACCCATAAGTCCCTGATGTATCATTTCCTGGCCAAACTCGGGTTAGGCTCCCCTTCTGTAGGATGAGATGATCTAAGATCTTGCGGGTGACTCTCACCCTCAGGTTCTGTACTAAGTAGAAAACTCGCCTATCTCTTTCAGAGTTAATCGTGTCCAGTCCTAGGAATGCATGCCACTCAATGCTTGTCGTTGGAGAGATCTGGTTCCGATGATGAGCCTCAGTTGTCGAGTTTTTGGAGAGCTTGTACTTTACGCGTGACATTGTGTATAAATAAAGCTCGTCAGGACAATAATGTATCAAATTGTACGTCTTTGTGATGTTGCGAAGATTTTGTAGTAAAGAAAATCGAGTGTCACCTACAGTTCATGGTGTCCGATTCTATTGCATCAAATGGTCCAAATTGTCCAATGCAGCCGTCAAGTTGACTACGGAGTTCCAACTCTTTAAGATCTCAACCCAGAAGAGGTAGCGTGAGCGTGACTTTGTGCGATTATGAACTTACGGAGTAATTCATATGCTCGATTTCGTCGGCGTGCGGTGTGTGATGTCACCATACAATGACATCATCTTTTTCGCGTATTCCCACCTATAAATTTTAAACGTAAGGAATTTGGATCCCTTAGAATAGACTCTACAAGTGATTAATCTAAATCGATCCATATGTTTAGTGAACCAATAGAACTCTAGTGAAGCAGTCAATAACTCCGTATAAATTCTACTGAGTTATTTAACCGTGAAAATTAGTAAGAATAATTCTCTCGAATCTTGATTTTTAGCACTTCAACTAAACTCATCTCGACTAAATTAAAACTCGTACATGATCCAAAACAAGCGCGTACTCTACTTGATACACTGCTCGAATTTGATAGTTGATACTCCGATCCGTACTACTAAAGCTACAGGTGTGAATTTGATCATCAATGTCGCGTAACATTCAACCTTTTTAACATTTTTTAACTAACAAAGTGCAAGGATAATTCAACAAAGTAGTACGATTGCAGTACGTGGGATTTCTGAACGAAAAGTCCTCTCTTTTTCCTGCTGCTTTTTTTTCCTTTTTTTTTTCTGGGGTCTATTTATTTATTTAATTTAAATTCTGTAGCATGAATAATAATAATAATAATAATAATAATGCGAAATTGCAAGCCACCCCATTTTGTCGCTTTCTCTATTCTCCTCAATTTCTTCTGATTATTATTACACTAGTATATATTTCTTCAAACGTTTGATTTCTGAATTATTCAACACTTTAAAGAAACAAACCAATTTGTTGTTTAATTCTCAAGTTTATACACTCTTATTATCTCCCATATTATCAAAATTCTCCAACTTTCTGCCATTTTTGGTGAATTTTTCCTCTTTGCTAAGGTAATTTTTATTGATTTAAACTTTGTATTATATGGTGGATTCATGTAAAGAGGAATTTTGTCTTAATTTACCATTTTTGTTAATTATCATGCATCATTTTAGTTAGTCAAACTTTGCTATTCTGGGAATTTGACTTAATACCCAGTTGATTTTCACCTAATTTTGGTCTAAAGATGTTAACAAGTTTCAATCTTGAGCTTAATTAATTTAATTTGTCAAAAGTTAGGAATTTTGGGTTGGATGTAGTTTCATTGATTTATGTGCTGTTTTATTTGATCTGTTGGATAATAGTATGTCCCTCTACCTTTAAAGTTCATGCCTTTTCGGCACTATTATTGACGAGGATGTACACACGAATCGGTTAATCAAAAGTCGAAAGTAGAATGCTTGATAGATGATTGATAAGAATTGAGGTAACTGATCTTGCAGGACCAAATGAAGTAGTTGGTGAATGCATTTGATGATTGTTATAATTTTCACACTATTTTTCGGAATAACCTGATTATCACTTTTGTAAGACTGGTGACCTGAGTTAGGGGGGGGGGAGGATTGCCCTTGCTATGGGTGGGAACCGAAATCTCACGGCCTGTTGGAAAGGGGAGCTCCAAACTTGCTGAGCTCCCTTTGATGCCCGAATTATTCAATATCGGTTGATATTATGGTTTTGGTAGATTTAATTTGACTCTTCATGGGAACCTCAGAAGTTTGGTGGTTTTGATTTTGTGCTAATATGATTTACTTTAGGTTCAAGGATGATACTCTATCATGCTTGATTTCTGATGGCTGTTGATTGGCATGTAGGAGAAGGATTGGCCGATTCTTTCACATCAACGTGCTGCTTAACTAGATTGGTTATGAGTTGCTGTCCCTTCCTTTGTGGAACAAGAGCTAGCGCCTCCTTCGAACCAACTATAGACATTGGTGGAGGTATTAACAAAGTTCTCTTTGTAAAATTGCGGCAATCATATGCCTGGAATGATCTTTTACTGACTGTGCTAGGGTGCTAGTTATGGTTAGATTCTTTCACTTAAACCAAGGCTTTTACGTTACCATGTGATGTTGTGGCTTGATAACTGTATGCTGCAAAAGGAAGTTCACAGAGCTATTTTGGAACGATTTTTTTAAATAATGCTCTAAATTAAAATAATTCAAGTTTTGGGTGCGCAACGAAAATATTTAC
>JBBYHQ010007541.1:0-11203 GCA_038382645.1 Spergularia azorica | reverse complement strand
AGGGGGGTATTAGGGAAAGTATATATTGTATATTTTGGTTTTGTTATTATTTGGTAAATACAGTGTTTTAGGTAAGTCGGGTTCCTTGTTTTGCAAGGCCTCTCTCTTGTATATATACGGACTGATTGTTGTTAATAATACACACACGTAATTTCTCAGAACATATGCGTTATAGAGTGTTGTGAGTATTCCATTAATTCCATTATCTTCTCCTGGCAATCCAAGTGCTTACTCCAGCCTTTTGAGTTCATAGTACTCATATATATCTCGAGTTATATGGTCTGTACGTAGCTACCCATATTATCTACACTTGAATATGACGTCATACATATTGATAATTGTATACACAAACTTTGTTTTTTTTTTTTTGTACATAGGAGCAGCTACTGCTGCGGAGGGTGGGGATATGAGGATTTGAACCCGGGACATCCCCCAGATAGATTGGTTTCCTAACCACTAGGCCAACCTTGATCCTCAAGAAGTTTACAGCAAACATTCGATCATTTGGGATCTTTTCTTTTACTCGTATCAATTGCTATGAATTTTAGTGTCCTATATAATATGATAATAATGTTGATTCATGAGTGGTACAAGTATAACGTGCCTTACATATATGATATATATATTCATGTTTCATACTGTTAAGCAATCTTCAAAAGACCGATTGGGAAGAGTAGACGAAAAGTCATAGGAGTAAGAGAAAACTGAATCGATCTAAATAATAATGCAAATTTGTTTTTCAAGCACATGCTGTATGTGTTAATTAGCTAGTAGTACTTTAGGCTCGTATGAACCTCGCGTATTTAAGCAACACCTTGTACAAACAGTAAACTATCGCTCACTCTTGTTTACGCAACTTACGGTAAATTAATACTTCCGTAACTAGCTAGACAGCTAGTACAGATATCAGAGATATGACTTGTGATCTTAAATCAATGATTATACCCTTAGCTTTTAAAATAATTAAGTTGATGAGTTGCTTATATATATTCATGCAAATTACATAATTATTGTCATGTAATTTAACGAAAAATGGAGAATAGAGGAGAGAGATTTAGAGGTAAGGTGGCCATAGTCACTGCATCAACTCAAGGTATAGGGTATGCCATTGCCGAGCGTCTTGGCTCGGAAGGTGCAGCTGTGGTCGTCTCTTCTCGAAATCAAGTTAGTTCCCGTTTAGTCATTTCTTTGTTTGTGTACAACGAGTTATCGATAAACCAAAATCTGATATCAATGCATGAGTCAAAATTTTCATTTGCATATTGTTTCCCTTGGAAAAAAGAAAAATTCATGTTGAAGTTGTTTAATGCAGAATAATGTAGATGGTGCAACCGAGAAATTAAAAAGCAAAGGAATTCAAGTGTTGGGCGTCGTTTGTCATGTTTCCAGTGCACCTCAGAGGAAAAGTCTAATAGACCAGACTATTCAGGTGATATAACTTAGTTTAATTAAATCGAACACTTATTATTATTGGTTTTCCAATGTGTACTCTAAGGGCATACGTTAAAAGAATAAAAGCCTCTCTTTTCTCTTTGTCTTATTTAGTCGAGATTTTCCCAAATTTTAATTGATCTCATATCTTGTTTCCTCAAATCAAAATCTCGCCTAAATATTAATTAGTTTGCTCCTGTATCACGTACGCAATACTGCATGTAATTAATACGTATACTATGTTAATAGAAGTTAAAATTTGAATTTAATTACTTCCACAGAAATTTGGCAAAATAGACGTGATTATATTCAATGCAGCTGTGAATCCGGTTCCCGGCATCACCCTTATCAACACCCAAGAATCTGCCCTTGATAAAATGTGGGACGTCAACGTGAAATCTTCTATTCTTCTTCTTCAGGCATGTTCTTAATTACTATACTCCAGCCTTTAATTTTTAGTTCAATTTTTAATACATTAGTGACAATCATTGACTAAGAAGATAGTTCAGCTGGTAAAGTCGTAGATGTGTTATATATGAATAGTGAGTTCACCGCGTACTGTGAGCATGAAAAAATGTAATCGTGTTCTCTCCAACATATATTTCGATCAATAGATTTAATTTAGACCAGTTTGAACGTCTAAACTCTAATTTACAGTAATTTTAACTACTCGCTGAGATTCTTATTACCTTATATCATATTAATTTTTCACTGATCTTATCTTAATGTGTGATTTCATAGGAGGCTGCACCTCACTTAGTTGCAGGATCGTCAGTCATTTTTATTTCCTCAATTGTTGCGTATGCACCTTACGCTACTGCGGCGCTGTATGCTGTGACCAAAACTACTCTTCTTGGCCTAACCAAGGTACGGATTTTTTAATGAAACATTGTTACGTACAAAGGGAAGAATGATAATACTATAAAATGCTTGATTTAAATGATTTCACTAACCTAAAATACTAAACATTGTTAAGTTGTTGTTTTAAATGATTTCACTAATATAATTACTCAGCTTTTGTTTGATTTACATACGTAGGTGTTAGCAACAGAGATGGCACCAAGTACTCGTGTAAACTGTATCGTCCCGGGTGTTGTACCTACTCGCTTCGCTTCAATATTTCAAACAAATAAGACATTGGTTAGTACTTTTATTACTACATACTCGTAATTAACCTTAGGTAAAGCGTGCCTAATGCAAGTGGGACTAATTAATCTAAAGAATCGGTGGCAGTATATAGTATATAAGTACGTACTTAACGACGCTCGTTGTTCCTACTTTATAGGGAAAGCTAGCTGAAGATTCGACTCCACTTAAAAGGTATGGAACCACCGAAGAAATGGCTGCGGCCACTGCCTTCTTAGCTTCCGATGAAGCGTCTTACATTACTGGAGAAAGTCTAGTTGTCGCGGGTGGAATTCCTTCAAGACTCTAGATGATTACATATATTTTACGCACTCACATTCACAAATAAAGGCTTGCTTGAAAGTTCAAACCAAATATTAATTCCGTGCGTGTAATATTAATTCGAATAATCTTTTATTTCGTGTAATATAAATTCAAATTTAATATCCGTGACACATTTACCGTATGATTTACTCTTCATGTGATCCAACTGATAACAAAACGGGAGAACCATCAGTCAAATTCAGCAAAGGTACTCCCAATTAACAGTTGGTAATTGCCTGGCCCAGGTAGTCGTAGAGAGTCTAGTCTCTCTTTCCTTCAACATTTGGGCTTTAGTTGACACTCGGTCCACGGAAAAGGTGGGCTTATCCAATTTGGGTTGTGGTTCATGAACTGCTTCACAATTCACATCACGAATTTTCTCGTGCTAGGTCGTTTATTTACGTGCTAATAATGCCCTTCGGACTTGAATGTATGAGAAAATTGAATAAAAACATAAATAACAAAAAAATGTGGCCGGTGAATATATATTAAATAATACCGAGTATTGTACTAAACAAGGTTTCTAAGATTGCATACTGAATAGAACAAATCATATTACAAATGCCGAAGTTTTGTAAATTAAGAGAAGATGTGTATCAATTTATTCCAATGACGTACATTATTAAAACGTGTGTGAAAGTAATGAGGCGAAAGTGTGAAACGCCGCGGGCAAAATGTTATGTCATAGTTAAAACACATATATCACATTTTTTCAATAAAAAAATGCAACTTGACTAATCTAACACTAATACATGTACAACTGGTTAGCAAAAAGGGATGTAAACATAAAATTGCACATTATATGAAACCAATATACTCCGTAGTTCACCAAATCTGTCTAATTTGGGAGACATGCTAAAATTTTATAGTAATAAATTTGGTTGGTTTACTTTCTGGGACAGGTCAACTTGCATTAGAGGCCATATATAAACTGGTAAAAAAAAATTGAAAGCGTCACAAAATCTACAAGAAAAGCAATGCGATGGAAAAGGAGAGATTTGGGGAGGTGTCAAGGGTCCATGTTGTGTGGTTGGGCCAAGTAGTAAAGTTAACTATGTTCTGGCTTTAAGGACATCAAACCTGGATAGAGAATCTCTCTTTAGCACTTTTACTTAGTTTTGTGTAGTAGTTAATCAAAGAGTTAAGAGCCTTGTTACGTTGGGGTCTTGTTAATCTCGACTCGATCGACTTCAGAGTCGAATAGATTACGGTATGACCGACTAACTGTATGGATCAAATTATTAAACAAATGTGTGAAAATCATACAATAAATGTTTTTATGTTGACTCACGTGATTTGATGACATTTTATTAACTTGAAGTATGGATAATGCACATGTTTGGCAATGTCACGTGTTAAAGAGTCCATTTGACATACAGTAAGGGCTCTCAATATTGAACTTGAGTCTTCTCAATGTCAATATAATGAGGCGTACGTTGATGCCATTTCAACCAAAAGTAGTCTAAGCACTCTCATGATGGTTGAGACTCAACCACTAGTTTTATACCTTGTAATCTTGTAGAACACTTATTCGAATATAATTATCTAGTTCACAAGATGAGTCATAATAGAGCAATGTTTAACAAATCAAAATTGAGCAAACACTACAAGATCAAGAATTGGCAATTACTTCCATTTCCATCAACCTACTGATTAAGCAGGATTCCATTCCGCTACCACGATCTAGATTACTACTTTACTAGATAGTAGATAGAGAATAATTAGTAGTCCAAAGTTACACGTACAGATAGAAAAAGGAACGAGTAATTAACAAACTAACATACCAAAACCTAGAATAGAGAGATCGAAAAGTTATGCACATATACATACATCAATAGATCAATACATGTGACATTTGTATGGACCATATGGTCCCCTACATGAAGGGGTAGGGGGCAGCCAAAAGGGTTCCACTAGCCTACCAATGTCATCATAAGATCAATGTATGGAGCCCATCATGGAATACTCGTGCTAGTTAAGGGAGAGTTTTATTCAAAAAAAAAAAAGGGAGAGTTTTACGCTTACATCTAATCGACTCATTTCGGATCAACTAATTTAGTTATACGAGGAACTCGGAAAAAAAAGAGCACATAGATCCTATATATTCCTATATTTCAAGATATAAAGAGATTAATTCCCCCTCCCCGTTGGCTTTCAAAAAAAAAAAAAAAAAGATATAAAGAGATTAATTGAACGTATGTATGTATGATCGTATGTATGATCGTATCTATGGTCTCTAGTGGCAGGCACATGCACCTATTGGCTAGCAATGTGTTTGTATGAAATGTATCGAATACTCGATTATTATCAAATTCCAAATTCATCATTCCCAATGTACATATACGGTATTTGTTCCTTTAGGTAAGGAGAACCATGCATATATGTATGATATATTAATCTCGAGTTGATAAGATCAATGTTTTATGTGCGGATTATCATTCTTCTGAAGGAAAGTGGAAATAGACATTGATATTCTAAAAACTATTGACAAAAATTTTAAACTCGCAACCTTCAAACTATAAGCTCTAGCTAACACGAGTAGGGCAACACTATGTTGGTGCCACTAGTAGACACTATACATACATACACTATCATATAGTCGATCAATCATCATAAGTTTCTTATGATTTTCGATGATTGGCCTTTAGGGTTTGCATGCGCACGCCTAAAACTCCTTCATTTTCCTTTCCAAATAGCAATAATTGCCTCTTTAGAGCCACACAACCACACACATGGGATCAATGATCACATCATTTCATGGAGTAATGGATATATGTATGTGTGAATAATACCATTATATACATGTATTGTGAGTGCAATCTTGTAGACGATTTTGCTTGCTTAGCATATTCCGGCGTCCACTTTATATATTCTAGTGTTCCTTTTACAAAGGATAATAATGTGAAAATCAAAGTGATGGAGAAATGTACCACAGACAAATTCGTCCATCGCATAGACGTTAACACATATACTCGTATATTTCCATAAAGGTTTATGTAGGTTTATGTATGTTCCGATATTATTTTAAGTTAATGTCAGAGTATTAGTTAACAAATATGCACTATATTTGTTATGCTATTTCAATATGTTCTTGTATGACTCTAGTAGTTAATCATATATGTGTTGGAGTGTCGTCTTGAATAAGATGGCACAAAAACTAACTAAACTAACTTGTCGACCAACTTAACTCGCTTACGGCCGGTTATGACTTGAGTTTTAACCTTAGCTTGGTAATAGAGTGATGACTGATGACAAGTTATGACATAATCAAAAGTTTGTATTCAGCTAGTGTCATTTACTCGCATTGGACGAAAATTTACGTGTAAGCAAGTGTACATCTCCTTCTGAAAGATTTAATATGAAAATTGGTACCTGTCGTAGACTAGAACTAGCAATAAATTGCAGTGCACTACTACTACAAACTTTATAGGGTGCCCCTAACTAGTAAGAATAGTACCCTACAAATTTAGGGCACTTAATGCAGCATAGGGACTAAGCACAACATAAAGTCCAAGGCCAAAAAAACCACATCCAAACAAGTGCACAATGTGGAGTGTAGCCACTCAGAATAGTGTTTTAATTAATTTTGATATTTTGCCAGCTTTGACCCTCTTTGCTTGTTGAATTGCTTAAGAAATTTATGGCTTCACCTCGGTGAAGAATCTGAGGATTGGTGAAAGGTGGCCTTGTCTCTTTTTTTTTTGGCCTTGTCTCCTTTTGATTATAGGGTTAAGTCCCTAAAGGTGGAGGGAAAGTTAATGCCGTCATATGGTTGCCACTATCTCTATTCTTATAAGTAGACCGACCAAAGAGAATAATATTTTTGTACGATAATATCATTCGGAGTTTAAGAGTTTCAACATTATATTTGTTCTACAACATATGTAAGACATAAGTTCGATAATATGTAAGGTCCGCCCGTTTGATATAAAATAGCGAGTATTTCATTATCTACTAGTGCTTTTAGTCGATATGTTTCTAATTAGCTTCTGATTGTACAACAACTCAACAACTACTCCTACAACTTGCACTTAACTAACTTTTGAGTCACATTTGTTGGGTAGGGAATAAGGCTGCTCATGTGGCAGCTCACCTAGTCATCCCGAACTCCAGATCAGCTATGTGACTCCCGTAGTCCTGTGTGGGTTGAGAGTGCATCGGCGAATGTGTTGGATATTGCAATGACGAATTTCACAACTTCAAATACGTAATAAAGTATACACACTTTTGACATAAAATACACTTTTGAGTCAGAATAATCAAACGCTAAGGCCCTGTGCGATTGGACTGCAATTTTCTGATCTGATTTGATTTGATTTGAATTGAACTGATCTGATTTGATTTGATTTGAATAAACTTGATTTGATTTGATCTGAACTGAATTAATTGATAAATTAACTGCAATTAGACGAATTAATTACTAGAAATAGACTAGATTCATTGATTGATATTTGGATAATTCTGATCTGATTTGATTTGATTTGAATAAAACTGATCTGATTTGATTCAATTTGAATAAATCTGATCTGATTTGAAAATACCGTTGAATAAGTTGAATCGCACATGGCCTAAATAGTAATTGAGAAATGAGAAGTATCACATTCAACAAAATCTGAAATCAAACAAGAATATAACCCAAAGTCAAAATCAAACGGATGAGGTCATATGAGTCAAAACCCAAAACAATTTAACACCCCCAACAATTTAATATTATAATAATATTTTAATGCTCCAATCCCCTTACACATTCCTTAAACCCACAAAAAAAAGTCAATAAAAGAAGAAAGAAAACGAAGAACTTTTTTCTTAAAACAAAAAATAAAAATTCCAGTCAAACCATACACGTTACACATGGGGAGCAAGCAAGTGGCATAACCAAGTAATACCCCACTACAACACAGGGGTAAAATAGTCATTTCACATTGGCGTGCTTTAACGGCATAAAAAGCTCCTCATTTTCTCTCCCCTCCTCCTCCTCTGCAACACTCCTCTCTCCCTACTCTTCCCTCCCTATAAACTCTGCACAGAGGAGAGAGAAAACAACATAGGGGTAAAAAGGTCAATTCACATATGAGCAGAAATCGAGATTTTATGGGTCAGAAGATTAATGAGAAAGGCGGCTAAGGGGAAGTTATTATTAGACGTGTTGAGGTGGTCTGATTTTGAGATGGGTTTTCAGGGAACATCTTATTTATTATTTGCCCATTTCTTAACAAAAATTATTTTCATTTTTAGAATTTTTATTTTTATGAGGAGTTAAATTTATTTATTTTTATTATAAGGTTTGAGAGTTTTTATGTTTTTATGTTTGATTGTTTGGGTATAGAGAGACTTGAAGTTTAAGTGTGGGGTTTTGGTGTTTGTTTGTTTGATTTTGTAGTGAGAGAAAGAGGAAGTGTGTGTGACAAGTTTTTTTAATTTTTAGGGTGTTTTAGAGAGAGAAGGGAAAGTGGGTTTTGTCTATTGAAAGGAGTTGAGTATTGGTGAAGCTTAAAGTTTGTATCTTTATTCTTTATTTATCAGCTTCATAATCTTAATTTAGGTTCTAAAAAACTTTGGATTTTTGTTCCAAGTTTATTCAACATTAATTTGAGACATTTTTTAATTTGGGAAAGTGGGTTATGTTTATTGAAGGGAGTTGAGTATTGGTGAAGCTGAAAGTTTGTGTCTTTATTCTTTTCTCAGCTTCATAATCTTAATTTTTAGGTGCTAAAAAAGTTTGAATTTTTTTTATTTCAAGTTTTATTCAACTTTAAATTGGGACATTAATTTTTTTTTTAATTTATCTTGGAGTAATTTGGTTAATTAAAATTGTTGCTGGGGTAGTTTAGAACTTTTATTTTCTGGGAAATTTGTGGTAAAAAAAATAAGGAGAAGAAGATGAAGTTTATGAAGTTGGGTTCAAAGCCTGATACTTTTCAATCTGATGGGAACACTATCAGGTCTGTTTATTTTCTTCCTATGTTTTTTTTTTGTAATTTTGTTCTTAATTATTATTTTTGGAATTAATACAGAAGTGGTAAGAATGTTAAGATAGTTACACAAGTGAAATTAACTTAAGTTTACATTCCTTATATATTCAAGTGTTTTGCACATGTCTGCTTTATGATGCTTCTTTAAGAATGGAAATTGGGTCACATTGTCAGGATATGTTTTTGAGTTTGATGAGGAATCTTATGTTGGAAGTTTATGTGTATGTGTGTGAGTGAGAGGGAGAGATTTAGTGATAGAATCTATATCTTAAAATGCTGTGATGCAGCAGGAAAAGTTGTGTGTATGTTTGCTAATGTCAGTTTGTTCTTTTGCTTTCATAAAATTGGACAGAAAATGGAGGGTAATGGGGGTAAGGAGAGCCAAGTGAATGGCAAATGGGTCATGGGTGAAGGTTTTTGGGTCATGGTTTGTTGGTGTGAATGGGAAAGTGGTCCAGCCAATTGGGACTGCTGGTGGTCCTAAAGCATGGTGTTGTCATATGGCTGGGCTCACTAACTCCACTACTTTTTTCTTGCTGATTATACACAAAATGTGGGTCTTTGGAAGTTGGAACTACCTTAAGAGTGGTTTAATTATGTTTCTTAAGGTAAAGATTATGGGATTAAGTGGTAATGTTGATGAGAAATTGATGTGATGTTTTTAGTGGTGGTTGACTGGTTGTGGTCAGTCATCAGTGTTAGTGTGTTACCATGAAATCGGTGGTGAGGGATTGATGACTTGTGGGTTATTTTGGGTGATCCTGTCTAACATCGAGTTCTCCTCTTAGTAGCGATTTGGATCGCCCTAAACGTTTTCCGTACTTTGTATTAGACAATTCTTTGATGCAATCCTGCGTGAATGCTTAAGTTGTGGTTTAGTTCATGCGTAAGGTATTAGACCTGAGCGATCTTGCATGCTTATGGTGATACGATGTCCCCTTATTTCGTTAAACACCTCTTACTAAGCAGTATGTTCTTTGGGTCTGTTGTCAAGTCGTCAATTCATTAGCAATGTAGGTTATGGTCATTGAAACTGTCAAGGCATGTATTTGGTCTCATATGCTAAAAGTTCATGGTCCAGAAACTATTTGTAATTTGTAAATTATGTTTGGTGTTCGTGGTATGTCGAAATTGTAATTCTTCCTATCGTTTGGCCTCTTATATAAGGTGGTCAGGCCGCTCACTTTGGGAGAGAGAAAAACGTTACCATCATACTCTGGGTTTTGTCGATAGTTCATGAGCTTCAGATAGTTATTGTTGAATGTTAATTATAAATTGTTTGGGGAAGAATCTCGTCTCTAAAAAACGATTTGTCCTCCCTTCAAACTACTAATAGAAGGCCACTGAAGTATTGTGGGATGAAAAAAAATGGTGTTGGGGTGATGACTTTTACTGTCTGTTGTCTTTACTTTTCCCTGTCCTGTGTAAATTAAACATTTCATCTAGTAGTTCTCTTGCTTTCAGAAAGTAACTTAAAATATTGTATGACTCAGGCTGTACTGCTGGAATGTATAAAGTTAAAAATAATAGAAGCGGGATTGGAATTGCACGTATTATTGTGATTGGATCAAAACTGTAAAATTTCTTTGCTGATGTATTTTTATATTTGTCTATTCGTGCAGATATGTCTCTTCTGATCTTGCTACTGATGTTACTATATCTGTTGGTGAAGTTAAGTTTTTCCTTCACAAGGTATAAATTCAGTCCTAAGTCACTCATGTTAATCGGCGATTTGTATCATTTACAGTTGTTAATACTTGGTATTGCTGTGTTTACTACCCTCCTTGCAGAATGGTCCATATCGTTTTGCAAGTCCTTGAATGTTATTGATTATAGAAAGTTACAGGATGCTTCCCACTGTTTGCTAGCCTTTATTTGAACTGTTTTGCCATATTATTATAAAAGCTGCCTGAGAAAGATAATTATAGAGCTGAAATAACCCCTTTTGGAGTAGTATAATTACCTGTGATATGATGGACTCCTATCTTCCAAAGCTCTGATTGACGTGTGTTATCTGTTTGTGACAATTACAACGCTTGTTTTCTGTTGTTGCCCAAAATATTACCTTTATTTCAATCCCATCCTTCCTGTGGATCGAGTTGCAAGTTATTGCTCACTTATTATCGTGTCCTGATAATTTCCTTGCAGTTCTGTGGATGTTGTTGAACTTCCGTCAGGCTTTGGCAAAGGAAAATTAAAATTACTGGCATTTTATTTTTTATCGTAATTTGCTTACAGAAATTGCATTTGCTTACTTGATTCTTCTATCCGTCTATGCAGTTTCCTCTTTTGTCCAAGAGCAGCCACCTGCAAAAGCTTATACTTAAGGCCGATGAAGAGAATTCTGATGA
>JBBYHQ010007532.1:0-11204 GCA_038382645.1 Spergularia azorica | reverse complement strand
ATTGGGCTTTTCATATAAATCAGTGGACTTTCGAATTGGACTTGCAGCAAACCTCTGGACATGTATGAATAGTGGTACGGGGGTACGTAGAGCTACATACCCCCGGTGTACCTAATAATTTACCGAGAAAAAAAGAACGATAAATTCACGTGTTGCGCCCGAACTATGTTAGAATGCGCGTGGTGCCCCCACTTTTGAAACTTGTACATACAATCTGGTGCCCCCGAACTTTGCTCCTATACGCACGTGGTGTCCGGCCCGTAATTAACTTCCCTTATTCCCTAACCCGTTAAGTTTTGGATGCTAAACGGTGATTTGGCATGGGATTAGCAAGATTTAATTAAATCAGTTGTAATAATAACTAATAATTAAAAAAGAAAACCCCAATTTTTTTCTCCCTCCCTAGCTTCACCCACCTTCCCCACCGCTCACCACCTCAAGCCCGAAACCTCCACCACCTCCCCCTTCTCGAGCTGGCCACTTCTAGGCCGCATATGGCGGCGCGAGCCGAATGAGGTGGCTCGTCGAGGTCGAAAACCGGCCGAAAAGGGCTGTTTTCGACCCCAGATCTGTTCTCTTCGGGTCATTTGGGCCGAAAACAGCCCTATTTGGTCGGTTTTTGACCTCGACGAGATGGTTTTCTCTCTCTCTTGTTTTTTTCATTTTCATGGTTAATGGATAGAGTGTAGTTAGTGAAACATTGAAAAAAAGGCTAAAAATAGACATTGTGCAAACTTCGTGGGCATTTTGGACAAGTCGGAAAGTTTAGGGGTAACATGGAAAAAGTCGCAAATCTCAAAAGTACCATAGATAATATCCTTGAAAATTACCTTGGCTGTAGTAAATTTGAACAATTTAGCGAAATAGTGATCAGAATTTTTTTTTTAAACAAAATAGGTGGAAGAAAAACTTGTTCAACGTCACGGGTTTTGCAACTCGTTTTTATTCAACTTGTTCAACGTCACGGGTCCGTTCGGTATCACTGCCGTTTAAGTTGCAAAAATAAAATTTTATTGTATGTTTCTATAATATATATACTGAAAATGAAAACTGACAACTGAAAACTGAAAATCATTTTTTTCTGGTTTTCAAAAATGCGACTTTGGTTAAAAAAAAAAACAGAAAATTGAAAACAAAAAACGATACCAAACAGACCCTAATTTTAAACCAAAACAAAAGTAGAGCTGAAGGCAAAACGTGAACGAAACCCACGCACGCCCTTTGCTTCTCCCCTTCTGGGTTTTTAGAGCTGAAGAAAAAAAAAAAAAAAAAAAAAGAGAGAGAGAGAGAAATGGCGTTGTGGTTGGAGTCAGGTGCAGAACCCCAAACTGAGAAAGAGAAAGATGACTTGGACGCCATCTCCGCCCTCAAAGAGTCTGCTGCTTTTGAACTCAAGGTTTTTCTTCTTCTTCTTTTTATGATGCTGTATAATTTACAGTTTGTATTGGACCCAAAGTTTTGCAACTTTCTTGTCAATTTAACTTCTTCTTGTGTTCTTCACTTCAAATCAAATGATGGGTATTCTATTTGTCATGATTTGTTTGTTGAAAGACGACCAATCAATCATTTTTTAGTGCTTTTGAGTTACTCGTACTCGTTATACCAACTTTTGTTAACGTTTGGTTTGAATATTCGTAATTGATTAAGTTTTGCATATATTATAATGAAGTTATAATGTCAAGATTGCAATTTCTGTTTATACCAACTTATATGGTATGCTGTTATTCATGTGGAATATGAGCTTCTGTTTCGGATTTCGTTGATTCCAACCAAATTTGATGGTTAATAGTTGTAAAAGCATGTAAGTGATTGATAGGAGTTGAAGTTAGGGGAATTAACCGCATTATGGTATGCAATGGAGAGCGAATTCTATCCATTGCTTTAAAGTTAATCCTTTGTTTTACTTGGATGATTCGTTTGTTGAAAAAACAGTTGAAGGTTCGAAAAGTCCTCCAACTTTCATCTTGACCAAACATTTGTGGATTTCGCAACCCGGCCTTAGTGTTGCTTTCTGCTTTTCTTTTTCCCTAATGTTGGAAACGCATTTTCCACTGCCTAGGATGAGTGTTCGTTAGATAATTTGTTTAAGTTTCATAACTTTGAAGTTTACATTGTAGGCTTGATCACATGAAACAAATTCGGTCTATCATTGCATAGTTCATATATTTTTTTTTTGGCGGTTTCTAGGAGAAGGGCAATGAGTATGTTAAGATGGGGAAGAAGCATTACTCGGATGCTATAGATTGCTATACTAGGGCTATAAATCAGGAAGCTTTGGGTGAAGCAGAGACATCAATCATATTTGCAAATAGGGCACAAGTCAATCTTCTACTAGGGAACAACAGGCGCGCCCTCGAGGATGCAGAGCAGGCCATCAAGCTCAACCCTAAAAATGCCAAGGTTCATTGTCCTCTTAATCTGGTTCCGAAATTAATGACTTGGATTGGTCATTTGTACAGAGGTTAATCAAATTGTGCTTACTATTTGGATGATAGGCATTTTATCGTGCAGCTAAAGCATCACTGGTGTTAGATCTGCTAAAAGAAGCTATTTCTTATTGTGAACGAGGACTTGAGGTGTCTGCTGATAATGAGGATCTTAAGAAGTTGGCAAAACAAGCTAATGCTAAGTTGGTAGAACGTGAAAAGCGTGAGGCTGAAGTTTCCAAGGCTGTGATAGCCGCTAAGGTTTAGTTACAACTGTTGCTTACAAATAAGACATTGTCTTCAATTTGATAGATTCGTAATACGGCGGCGCTTGAACATCCAGGGACTTCTTTCTGCAATTGACAACAGGGGAGTAAAAGTTGGCAGAGCAATGTATAGGGAACTTACTGGGATGAAGAAACCATTTCTGGACAAGAACAAGATTTTACACTGGCCAGTGCTTCTTTTGTATGCGGAGGTTATGTCCAGTGACCTTATTGAGGACTTCTGTGAGACAGACATGTTTTCAATCCATCTTGATGTGATATCCTTTACTGCGTTCTTCATTGCGCTCAATCATGGCTTTCTTCTATTGCTGTAGTGTGTAGCTGTGGTATATGACTCCGTATGGCTTATGATATTGTCAGTTTTGCATTAATATTGCACAATAAGTTATTCAACCTCACCCTTACTGCATGTCAAGGGCTCAAGGCCTCTAGTATTATCTTACAACAAGACTGTTCATTTATGCATGTCAATTTCCTTTTTTTTCTCTTAGTAATGTGTGCTTCGTGGAGTTTACGATGGTTAACTGAATATTGCAAAGTTTTATTCTATTTTGATATTTTAATGTGGTGTCCTTAGCCTGCAAACATGTTTTCAGAAGATTGTCCGCCGCTTACATGGGATAAGGATAATTCATACACTCGTGAAAATATTGAACTATATTTTGAGGTAATACATTCTTTCCTTGGCGATTTATCCTGTTTGTTATGGTTTAGATGTATTCTGGTATTGGCTATCATTTTTTGAGTACCTTTCTGCTTTCAGTATGCATCAGTTGCATTTTTTGGTGGACATTTTGGTGGTAAGGAATTGAGAGAGTAAGGCTGCTTTTAGTTAACTTGCAATTTTACTAAGACTTGTTAATCCAATCAATTTGATTTTGTTTAGCTTAGCAGTTAATTGGTAAGGATGCTCATATTTTGTTAGGTTCATCCACCAGCTACAAGTCCCCTCCCCCTGTCTTTACTGCCTCAAAAGACAGCAGTGTTATTGTGATTTTTAAGCCTTGCTTTGTGTGCGCAATTTGATATCCCAGCATCAGTGTTCTGCAGTTTGAAGTTCTGAACTCGGTGACTTCTGTGAATAACATTACAGTAGCTTAAAGCTGTGAAAGACTGTCAGACCTGTGGCGTGGCAATTGAAAGTCGGTGCTGCTAAAAGAATAAGAATTAGGTTGATATTAGCTTTCCGGAGGATTCCTTGTCCTCCACTCTTTTTTTTTTTTTTGGGCAAAGAAGAGAGAGCATCCTTAGAAAAAGAGAGCCACTAGGGAGCTAACCAAGAAGAAAAGCAAGAGCTAGCCAACAAGAGCCTCTATTAGTTCCTCAGAACTATTGCCTTTATGCTAAGCATACATTCTAACACCTAAAAGATACTTGATTTTATTAGTGAAATGTCTAGTGGTTTGGCATTTCTCATTGAAGATCCGAGCATTTCTTTCCTGCCAAATTATGTAAACTGTAGCCATCAATCCACAACTGTCCCATTTTGCTCTCCATTGTTTATTCCTTCTGTGGGTGGTAACTGGTAAAGCCATTTTAGTTCAGAGGGAAGGTTCCAATGTTCTTTCTGATATTCATTCAATATCCGATGCACTAATGCAGGTGCTCTGCCAAAACTCTCTAGAGTAGGGGCATCTGAAAAGGAGATGGTTATGAGACTCTGCATTTTGACAGCAGTAAACACACCTGTTTATGATGACAGCAGTAGAATTTTTCTAATCTAAAAATAAAATAAAAACTAAAGAAGTTCATATTATCATTACATGTCTGTGCAATCTAACTGATAGACTTAAGGTTGCTTGACTTTTACTGATTACTTCCGCTAGGTCTGCATAATACCGTAAACTAGTAGTAATGTCTATTAATTTTACTGTAGGTTGGGTCATCAGTTTGCTTGCCAAAAACAGAGATCTTGCGTAGTCTTTTAGAGGGCACTGCTGGTGCAAATAGCATTGCTGAAGATAGTACTTCTTCTGAGCATCGGAATCCCGCAGGTATGGTGATACTGACCTTACTGCATATCATCATGCATGAACTTACAAGAGGTTGTGGCTGTATCGCATACTGCCATAGTTTGTCAATTAAGTTTCATAAGTTAGCAGTGAGTACTTAAATAGTTACATGAGAGGTGATTTATATTGGATGTCGGATCTTTAGTTTGTTTGTTTTGCAAATGGTTTTCTAATGATTTTCCTATTTTCTACTTTTCTCAAACCTTTTCTTCTCAACATTTGTAAAGATGTTCATACATTTTTCACTTGCTTTATAACTATAGTTTATTTAGTTGCTTCCTTTTCTTTTGATGTTTTTTTTTTTTTAAACTTTTGCTAAATGTATTTTTACTACTTTAAAACTTGCTTGCCACGATCTTTAACTTTTATGACCTAAACATGACGGTTATAGATGGCGATTTATATTCATGTTAGCCGAACACAAACCTATTTTGGGAATAAGGCTTGGTTGTTGTTGGATCTATGGTCCGTTTCCATTTCAAGTGGAGCCAAAGACTTAGGTTTTGGAATATAATGTAATTCAGCAAAGTGGCTCACAGAACTACTTGTGCTTATTGTGAATTTGCAGTTGATCGGTGCAAATTTTCAAAGCTCATCTTAATTATGGGTCATTTGTAAGTAGCTTTTCTATGTTTTCAACACATGGGTGAGACTTGCGTACATCCGACAACCCCTTACCTTGCCATAGGGGGACCCTTTAAGGCATTGGGGTAATATAGTTGTTGTTGTTGTTGATCCTCGGTCCATGATATGTATGTTGTGGATCAAGCTGTTTTCTCTAAACCTCTGGGGCGTTCTGTTTTGGTTTTTGCTTGGATCTTCTGCTTTAGGAGGCTCAACTTGTAGTTCTTGAATTTTTTACTGAGAATACCTGCAATCTTCAATTTTTGCGGTGTTTTTCCAGGCAGAGACCCTTCCAGATGGGTGAAGGTAGACGAAAAAAGGACACTTCATGATGTTCTGAAGGAGCCAAATTTTGTCATTCCTGAGATACCAGGTATATAATTTCTTCTCAATTCTTTATTCAGGAGATATGTTTATATGGATGACTAATCAACGGAATCAGGCGATATCACTCATATCAGTTCTTCCAAATCACAGTAAACTAAAAACACTTCTGCATGTTTCTTGTGGGTGCTTATCTTTTATTCATATGTTGCAGTTTTCTACGTCGTGTCAAAACGATCCAGCTTCTACAGTAAATTCAAAAGTGGCCAATGGGCTACCCCTTCATGAGCAAGTGAGTGGAGATTTGAGGTTTGGTGAAAGGAGATCTGAAAGAAAAACCTAGTGCAGTTACCCTACAAGTGATGTAAGTATCGTTGAGTGTGTTATCTGATTCAACCTGTTAACAACTTCACTCGTGCATGACCTCATCCGACCTTCAATGCTGATCACAGAACTACTTGTCGAGAAGTGCTCATGGGTAACTCGTGTTTCTGTTATTCATACCCGATATCTCTAACATGCTTTGATGCGTACTCCGTATACTTTTAGTGTATGTAGAGGACACAATGTTTTTCGTCTTTTTTTCAAATCCAAATATCGTATTTTTAGTGTTCTACAATACAGTTAGTCCGATGTAACGAGAAGAAACTTTTAGGCTATTAACACTGAGTGAGTTGAAATGGTAAAAAGTTGCACTGAAACTCAACGACGACTGATTTTACGATTATTCATACTATCATGGACTTCAAAGTCGTAACTTGTGACACTGTTTTTAATTTTACAAATAATCAGGAAATTGCAGTAACAAATACTCTCGTAACAAATAATAATACTGCACAATCATAACCTTTACGAAATATATTTGAGTTATAATCTTGCTGTAGATTGAACCTTTTATTTATGAAATACATGGGATTCACTGAATCTCATTGAAGGAGGGGCAAGTATTGCAATTGCAACGGTCCAACCTTTCTTCTTGTTACTTTTCATGACAGAATCATGAGTATCACGGATTCGGATTCTGTACTTTTCTAGAACAAGGGTTTTTTTTTTTTTTTTTTTTTTTTTTTTTTTTTTGATAAGTAGAACAAGGATTCTTTAGGAGTCTTTTAAGTAAGCGATAATGTAACAAAGATAAAATTACTCTCCAACAATATAATTTATTACTCTCTATTACTATAAAGTACTAATTCTACGATGATAAGATTCTTGTTCAGAGTTTGTTATCAATTTGTGGTTGAAATATAATCAAAGTCAAAGCGCTAACAATAAATAAGAACGGGAGAATATAAATCATATGTAACGGATTATTGATCATTCTTATCAGTATTATAGTAGGATAATAGAATCCTAACTACCTCAGAATTCTACGATTCCTCAAAAAAAGAATTCTACGATTCCTCTTCAAACCAAAATTCAGTATATTCCCCATATAATCTCCTGAATCATACGAGATTCTAACGTAAAAACTCACCCAATTTATTAAGTAAAAAACAAAAAAAAAAAAACCTTTCCTTCTCAATTACTCCTCAACGATGGCGTGCTCAGCCGCGGACCTAACGTCGCTCCTAGGCGGCAACACTACCACCGCGGCAGCGGAGTACATCTGCACTCAACTCTCCGCCGCGTCAGCCGCCACAACTGACAACACTACGGCAATAAATGCCGTTTACTTACTCTTTTCCGCGTACCTGGTTTTTGCCATGCAGCTCGGGTTTGCCATGCTGTGCGCTGGCTCAGTCCGCGCTAAGAACACCATGAATATCCTCCTAACCAATGTCATGGACGCAGCTACGGGGGCTTTCTTCTTTTATTTGGTCGGGTTTGCTTTCGCATTCGGGTCGCCTTCTAACCCGTTCATAGGGAAGCACTTCTTTGGGATGAACAAGATGCCGGATGCCGAACTATCGTACGACTACAGCTACTTTTTATTCCAGTACTGTTTCGCAATTGCGGCCGCGGGTATTACTTCAGGTTCCATTGCGGAGCGGACTCAATTCGGGTCGTACTTGGCTTATTCAAGTTTCTTAACCGGGTTTGTTTACCCGGTCGTTGCGCATTGGTTTTGGTCGAATGATGGGTGGGGGAGTGCTTTTGGGACGAAGTTGCTATTCGGGTCGGGTGTGATTGACTTTGCCGGGTCGGGTGTGGTTCACTT
This sequence comes from Spergularia azorica, assembly GCA_038382645.1. NCBI lineage: Eukaryota > Viridiplantae > Streptophyta > Magnoliopsida > Caryophyllales > Caryophyllaceae > Spergularia > Spergularia azorica. The sequence continues at coordinate 3,373 of JBBYHQ010007532.1, read as the reverse complement.
GGTGGGCGCGGTGGCCGGGTTTTGGGGAGCGTTTATCGAGGGGCCGAGGATTGGGAGGTTTGATCATAATGGGAAGGGTGCTGCTCTAAAAGGGCACAGTGCTTCTTTGGTTGTGTTGGGGACTTTCATGCTTTGGTTCGGTTGGTATGGGTTTAACCCTGGTTCGTTTTTGACAATTGCGAAAGCATACGGGTCAACCGGATCGTTTTACGGTCAGTGGAGCGCGGTGGGGAGAACCGCCGTGACAACCACCCTTGCTGGTGCTACTGCTGCTCTCACCACCCTTTTTGGCAAAAGGTATGGAAATTGTATACTCTCATGTTAATTAGCATAAATTATTTGGATCTGTTCAAGGGAACTTTTTGCTTTTGATTTGTGATTTTTCCAAACTTCTAGGTCTCCCAAGTATCTTGATCTTTCTGAAGTTTAAATTTTTCACAACCCCTATGAATTAGGGTTAGGGTTCATCATATTTAATTCCAGAATTTTGTTACTATTGTGCAACCCCAAGACGTAAAGTTTTTGAGACGGATAATAATAGATGACCATGTCCACATATTAAAATAGACGACTATGTTGTTGTTTGCATGACTAATGCCCTGTTTGATAAGACTTAATATCAGTACTATTCAGATCAGTTCAGAGTCATTCAAATCAGAGTCAATCAAATCAGATCAGATCAGATCAAAAATGTTCAAATAACTATCAATGTATTTGATCCATAATTGATACTAATTCGTTGAAATTCAATCAAATTTTCAACAGATTCAGATCAGATTAGATCAGTTCAGAGTCATTCAAATCAGATCAGATCAGTTCAGAGTCATTCAGATCAGATCAATTTTTTTTCTGATTTGATTTGAATTAAATTGATCTGATCTGATTTGAATAAATTTGATTTAATTTGAACTTATTTACAAAATAAGTGCATTTAGACAAATTAATAATTAAAAGTAGACTAGATTCATTAAATGTTATTTGATGATTCTGATTTGATTTGATTTGGTTTGAATAAATTTGATTTGATTTGCAACCATTGTTTACAGGGCCTAATTCTATCTCTTGTATGCCTAGGCTACTAGTATTCACTCACTAGTAGTAAGTAATAACACGTACAAAATTGACTAATTCTACGTAATGTTATGTTTGGCCTTATTGCTTAACACAGGCTGCTAGTAGGCCACTGGAATGTGACGGACGTCTGCAACGGTCTGCTGGGTGGTTTTGCAGCAATAACAGGAGGTTGTGCAGTGGTAGACCCATGGGCAGCATGCATATGCGGCGTGGTCGCAGCAGCCGTGCTAATCAGCTGCAACATCTTAGCCGAAAAGTTCAAGTATGATGACCCATTGGAGGCACTACAGCTTCACGGCGGGTGTGGCACATGGGGGATCATATTCACAGCCCTGTTTGCCAAGAAGGAATATCTCCAAGAAGTGTATTCTAGCCGCCCTGCGACCTCATACGGGCTGTTTATGGGCGGAGGATGGCGGCTCCTGGCCGCGCATTTGGTGCAGATTGTGACAATATGTGGGTGGGTGAGTGTCACAATGGGGACATTGTTCTATGTGCTGCATAAGATGGGGTTGCTGAGGGTTTCTGCTGATGAGGAGATGTCCGGGATGGATATGACTAGCCATGGAGGGTTTGCTTATAATGAGGATTCCGACGAAAAGATTAAAACTTGGGCTACTTATTCAGGTGGTAATCCTCCTCGTGTGTAATTCCAAGCTTGATTTGTTAGTGTTAATTAGTAAATTAGTCAGATTTCGAGTTTACAAACATTGTTTTTAGAGCTTTTAACTTTTCATAAATTACTCCCTTCGATTCATTGACTTCTTTAGGTTTGGTTTGAACACGTGAGAGCCGACAGGAACTCAAACCAAACTTGAAAAATTGAAAGAAACGGAGGGACTATAGTATAGCCACACGTTTGTGGTGGTTCATGTGCTCTTTGTGTACAGAAAACAGAGCATTGTTTTCAACTTTTCGTACTTTTCATTCAATATATATCTTGGTTTGCTAGAATAGTTGCAAATTATGGAAAGCTGGTACACATACAATGGTTGTATGAGAAATCTTATACAACACCACTAATGTTACGCCAACTCAGCACAAAGACAATTAGTAATAACTTAATAATTATGATTGGTACACCAAAATTAATCCCACTCTAACCTCCCCCAACCTCTGTCTCCTTCCTCATGAGCGAGCCACCGACTTCCACCACTTGCCCACCGCGTCGTCATCCCCAACCACCAGCGACCACCATTCCGACCACACCACCAGGATCGCCCATGGACTGCGAACCCACCCAAGATATCGCCGATCATCGTCGAGGCCGCCTCCACCCCTCCTCGACATTTATCTCCTTTTCTCTCTCCTTTATATAAGCATATGGAAGATCAACGATCATTTCTTTGATTTCTGATGCGAGAGTGCTACCCAAATTCTTGATCTAACTAAACCAACCCTAAGGTGTTTGTAGATCAACCATTCATTCATTTCATCCGTGGTCGTGATTTGATTTCAAATTAAATCAATAGATTTGGGGGATAGCAGCCCGATGCGACGGCGAGTCAGGATGGTGGTGGCGGCGGGTGTTACAAGAGCGTGCGATGGGTGGTGGTGGTGGAGTTATGGGATGGGGTGGTGGTGATAGGTGGGTGGCGTTGGTGGTGGGATGGTGGTTCTGAAAATAGAGTAGCTTTAATGACTTTTGTTTTAGTTGTTATCAACATTTTAGGCCAATAACAATAATCGTTAAAGGTCCAATGTATGAGATTTTTCATACAACCATTGTATGTGTACCCTTATCTCAAATTATGCTCTGCTGTCAGAATCTCGTACTTCATTCAATATCTTGGGTTGGGTTGTATACTTGAAAGTCATGCTCTACTTTTCTGAATTTTCAGTGCATTTAAGCTAAAGCAATTGAATTCCAAGATATGCCCAAACTTAGAACTTTCAGATTATATCCCTATGGAGTATAACTCGACACAAAATGTAGTATCTGAAGACAGTTGAAGTGTTGACAAAAAATTAAGCATTCACAGCTTCTGATTGAAGACATTAATTGTGTAATGAATACACGAATCTGTTAATTTCTGTGTAGTATTTCACAATAAAATTGACCAAGTTGATGTATTTCAAATCAGCCTAATACAATCTAAAATCCATGGCGTAACCTTTGTGTCAGAAGTTTCTTTCCCTATTACATTCTAAAATCTGCCTAGTTCAGGCCTGTGTAATCTCTTTGCCTTCAGACTGGGTCATCTCTGTGACTTCGGGCTGACTGATAGGGAGCGCCGTTTTCTTTGCAGGATAGAGCACATAATGTTGAACGATGAATAGAATGTCAAAGAATATTGAG